>JAQQPU010018738.1:0-15044 GCA_029168905.1 Artemia sp. Kazakhstan ARC1039
GTGTGTGTGTGTGTGTGTGTGTGTGTGTGTGTGTGTGTGTGTGTGTAAAAATAAAACAGTGAATAGAACCGGAGTGAATATTTGGGCTATTTAAGCAACAGCTGTCATCGGTAGAATATAATATAAACAATCAAAAGAAAACTAACTTACTTAAAAAAACTGATAAGAAATTTCAAATTCAAATCATGAATAAATTTTCAAAGAGTCTTGGCGTCTTCACCTCACATACAACTTGCCTGTTCAGGTAATTTATCACTATTTTTAGCGATTTTTATATTGCCTAACAAAAATCACTAAATCCGCACAGAAATTACTAGATTATTGAAGAAAACCACTAAATCAACCAGAAATCACTAAAATCTAGTGATTTGTTTCACAGGATGACTGTGAGGGGTGAGGGCTTCATGGCGATATCTCCATATTCAAACTCAGCCATGAAACCCAAAAACCCCTAATGAAGCCTCGAATGAAGGAAGTGAATCAAGAGAGAGAGATAGCTTGACAAATCCTAATATGGTGACAAAATAAACATGACAACACAGGTATAGAAAAACTAAAAGTTTATTAGCAAAGAAGAGATTTTATTTAAGTGCTTTAAGTTGTTTTATTATAATTGAAAATTCAGTATATATTATTCACAATTTCAGAAATGTTGATCAAATCTTGTTCTCGTAATGGCTATAAGTAATATTTCATTATTATTAACGGAAAGTAAGCGTTATAACTAATATGATCAGGCTAACATGTCCCTGCTTGAAAGAACCTAATAATATTATTAAAGAACTCAGGTACATACCCCTTTACTTGGATTATAGATGCGATATTGGGCAGTTCTTAGTAAAAGAAGCGACTCGTGTTAACAGTAACTGAAACTCTAAGAAAAAGGGCTTTGATAACAATGTATACAACGAAAGATGTATAACATATATACAATAATGTACAACAATGTATACATCAAATTGGCATTTGATGATAACTCTAAATATGTCAAATTCATTTAATTTACAACTACCCTAGCCTGGGAAAATTTGACTGATTTTCGTAAAAGGGGGAAGACCCCCAAAAGGGCTAGTAATCTTAATGAAATTTACACGTTTGAATTCTCCAATAATTTAAGAACGCCTACTCAGCACCAGCAATAACCTTTAAAAATTCGCGTAAAGAGCGGGGGCTGAGGAAGGGGATAGCGTTCCTCATACGCGTAACAATTTATGTTCGTTTTAAGTTTTAATGTTACTCCTACTTTCATTCGAAAAAAACCTGTTTTATTCAAATTTAATTCCGGTATTAAGACAAGTATGCCCAAATTCGACATATAAAAGCCCTTAGTATATCTTCAATTTAGATCCACATCAATATAAAGTCTAACCATACCAAATGTCAACTTATAACAAGCAGCCTTAAATGTTCTGTGACTAATATAATGCAGCGAAAGACGCAAGAAACTTTTTGGTCGTGATTTTAGTACGACAATCGAAAAAGGTTATCAGTTTGTTTGGTCCTATTCAACCCTATCACATTAAATCTCACTATAGTTAACAATAAAAGGGTGACAATGCCGTGGGAAAGTCTGGAGAAATAGAGCACCTTTCGCTGAACAGGTGAACTAAACAGGTTGAAGCGCAATTTAGTACCAAGCAGCTTTGTATTAGGGGTGCACAACTTTCCATGGATTAAGGGTGGTAGATTTAAACAAAAATCGTGCTTTTTGGCAAGGGCGGATCCAGGATTTTTTTCGGGGGAGGGGGTTACTAATTTTTGACTCAGTTTTCGACTAATTTTACTGATTTTTGCCTAGGTTTTACTAATTTTCGACTCGGTCAAAAATTTCGGGGGGGGGGGTCAAACTGGGTACCCCCCCCACTCCTGGATACGGCCTTACTTTTGGGCCATCCACATGGTACCAAATAAAACACAAGTCGTCTCCGAATAAACTTGGAAGAAACTTGGTGCTGCAGTGAGATGGTACACGATATTCTTCCGGAAGATGGATGCTAGATTTCTAAAAATCGCACTGTTTGGCATTCCATCTAGGCTAAACAAAAAGTAGGTAAAACCCGGATTCGGCGGAAAGGGGTCGTAGGAAAGGATTGAAAGGGAATTGGAACTTTATGAGCGAGAGTAAAGAGTGAAGCTCTGAATAGATTGGGTCGGAGGAAGAGCGTGTAAAGCAGTTTTGGCCTCATTACTGTAATTGAAGGGTACACAACATTACATGAATGAAGGATGATATATTTCCAAAAGCCTTGGTTTTTTGCCATTCATCTGGAAATATGTGAAAAGCAGCTCGTCCCTGAATAAGGTGATAAGAGGTCTTCAGGAAAAATTAAAAGGAAATTGGAACTTTATTGGAGGGATAAAAGAGCAAAGCTTTGAAAAGAGTTGGAGGAGGAGAAGCATGCGGAGCTGTCTTGGCCTTAGTCGGCTTAGTGCTGCAATGAGAAGATACGCAATTGTTTTTGTGTGAAGAATAGAATATTTCTAAAAATCCATCTGGGGCGAGTTTGAAAAGAATATCGTTCCTGAATTGAGCGGGAAGAAGTTATAAAAATGATTTAAAGGAAATTAAATAATTATGGGAGAGAGTAAATAGTGAATTTTTGAATAGATTAAGGCGGAGGAGGAGCGAGTGCAGCTATCTTAACCTCAAATGGTTTAATGATGCAATGAGAAGTTACGCAACTGCTTACTGATGAAGGTTGATATTTCCAAAAATTGCGCTTGTTCACCGTTCAACTAGGGTTAATCGGAGAGCGGATCGTCCCTGACTTATTTGGGAAGGGGTAACAAGAATGCCTGAAAGAAATTGGAATTTTAAGGGTGGGAGTAACGAGTGGAGTGTTGAACCGCTTTGGGAGGAGAAAGAGCGTGCGTAGTTTTGTTGGTCTCAGCAAATTGTTGCTGCAATTAGAGGATTCATAAATTTATACGCATGAAGGTTGATAGGTTTTTTTCAAAATTGGGTTTTTTGGCCATCCCCCAAGGGCCAAAGGAAAAGCAGATTGGCCGCAAATGAGACAGGAAATGCTCATAAGAAAAGAATTTAAAGGAAATTAGAACTTCATGTGAGGGAGTAAAAGGTGAAGCTTCGAATGTGTTGGAGGAGGAGGAGTGTGTGCAGTTGTATTGGCCTTATGTCCTGCAATTAATTTTCAATATTAGCAGTAGTATATAACAGAAAAACAGTGATGGAGAGAAATAATAGAAATTTGCAATCTTCTTGCGCATTGGAACAATATATTATTCAACTTGCGGAGTGCAAAAATCAAGGATTTCAGTATTTTTTGTTTCTTAGTAACGTAATTGGTGTCAGTTAGATGAGACAGGAAGGAGGCATTTACCCCTACCTAGGTCCCCCTGCCCCTTCAGATTTTCTGAAATACCTTTTTGGGTTAATTTCATTGAAAGTGCCCACTTTTGGCATTTTTATTGGTGAAATTGAGAAAAAACGACAATTTACCTCCCTCCCAGATCTTGAAAACACATTCTGTCCTCCCCTAGATTTTCGTGAACTGGCACCACTGAGTAACGTATTAAACTTTCTTTTTTTATGCTACAATTTTACTTCTCTGAACTTACATCTTTCTGCTAAGATTACGTTTTCTTGCTAAATCAAATTGTTGATATCTTACAACTCACTGAACCCAGTCAAAATTCCTTAACCTTGAATTGTTCTGCCCAGCAGAGTATTGAACAGATGATGATTTTCTCACCCAAGTCCTCATATCACTAATCAGAGCAGAATAAACTTTGATTCCATGAAAAAAAGAACGATCTGAAAAGTAAGATCAATCTCAGAGGGGAAGGCGTCAGAACATCCAACCGTCAGAAGCACCAACGTCATTTCGTCCACAAAATTCGTCATAACATCGAAAAAAAAATCCGTCAGAGCCACCAACCGTCACAACATCCAAAATTTCAAAACTTAAGTTTTTTGTGGTTTAGGGGGGAAAAGATACCTAGGTTAGGTTAAGTATTTAATATATGCTATGCTTTACCCCCTTCCCCCCCTAATATGCAAATATATAGTCGAAATTTGTTCTAAACTATTATATACTTATTACTATTACATAAACTTATTAATTTTTTTTTATGTTGTGACGGTGGGTGGTTCTGACTGATTTTCCTTTCGGATGTTATGACGTTTGGTGCTTGTGACGGTTGTTCGAAATGGTAGCACCCCATCTCAGAGGCTATAGCTTTCGAGACCTGAGTCTGTGTTCAGAGTGTATGGGTCCGCCCCGCCATAAAAGATCGAACTATTCAGATTTTCTTAGGAGATGTCTTCGGTCGAAAAATATAGGATCTCGGTGATTGAATTCCCAAAAAATGTGCCTTATACTTCAACTTCGAAAAGCAAATAAAAACTTAAATTGTGTAATAGACACAAAAAATTACAGCGGAAATTGTAAAAATCATTTAACTCAAGAATGGAGGGTGGAGGGGACCCAAAGGTTCCCATGTATGTGTTCTTAGGTTAAGTGCTCGATTCCCTTTCCCTACCAGGACAGTTGCCGATTTAACAATTTACCATAATTATATTTATGCTAATAACTGCATAAAAAACAATAAGCAAAGAAAAAAAAAATTAAAATTTGTAGCAACAAATACCTGAAAGTTCATTGGAACTTTTCATAATAAAACTGATGATAGGGGTCCCAATGCCCTTAGTTGGTTAAAGGTTAACATTAGTTGGTTAAAGGGAGAGTAATGCAAAATCTTGGAAATGAGAAGATGGTACCCTATATAAAAAATATAATAAGATAGGGAGGAGAAGGAGCTGCAATTGCAGATTAATATATCAAACTGTGATATGGTCAATGGAGGTCTGTAAAGACATATCCGTTCCCATTGACAGCTCAACGATTGGCCATACAAAATCTTTAAAGAGGCCATGATGTGTTTAAAGCTGGACAATATATTCAGATTATGCACGTGTGATACAAACCCTTTTGAATTTTCGACAATAGTTATGAAGGATGACCCGTCACAATATGCGTAAGGTCAGACTTGGCTGAAAACAACATAGGGGTAATGGAATAAACATGTTTGTCAGCTCAAAATACGTCTGGCAGGAAGGGGAGCAGGTTATTTATAATCTGGATGTGGACTTACAAAACCGAGCAAAGAATTTGATCACCTACTTGTTGTGATTTTCAGTTCAAACCAGGTGTTCTATGAAGTTTAGAGCGTGGGAAAAAAATTGCAAAGTATACATGAGTGGATAGAAAACAATTGTTTCCTTCCGGTCTGTGGGAGACAACATATTAGGTCAGACAGGAAATAAAATCCCTTCAGTTTACCTTTTAAAGGTTTAAATTTCAAACAGAAATATTAAATAGACTGCGAACTTGCCCACTATACGGCGCCCGGGGGGATCTATTGGGAAACACTATTTAGGTGAAACGACCTGTGAATTTAAGGGAATATTTATTTAATGGCGATAATTATGAGCTGTTATTGCGAATCGTTAAATCAACTTCTACATACATAGTGACACTATGTGATCTTATTTTGAAAGGCCTAGAGGCCCGTATGTAGTTAGTGTTTTCCTTTTTTGTACAGTTTTTTTTTTTTCAATCGTTACTTCACATATTTTTTTTGTGTAAGGCTTTATTTGGATGGCATTTTACTTTTTCTGTGTAGTTTTCACTTACTCCCTTCAAATTTATCAAGAAGAAAAACATAAAAACAACACAATTACACTGTTGATTTTTGAAAGCTGCAAACTTGTAATTTTCGAGCTTATCCTTGTCAAAAATCGAAATTTGATAGCGAAGGAAAATTGTGAAGTTTCTGTAAGGATGTTAGAAACTTTTGCAACAAGAGATCTATCTGGGGGAGGGCTTCAGCTCGCTAAGGCTCTTATTTGAGTACCTCACTGTATAAAACAATCATAATGTCTAGTAGGTCTAGATCGAAAAGAAGGAAGTGATATTAAACTTTTCTCGATACTCGTGTATTATATGGTAAATACCGCTATAGATTGTACAAGGAAACCAGATAGGAAACCCGTCAAACGAGTATTTACAAAAGAGAAATGGAATGCAAATCGTGGTTTTCTTATTTAAGCTGTTTTTTGGGGTTTAGGGGGAAAAAAAGAGGTACCTAGGTTAAGTTAGGTTACGTATTTAATATATGCTATGCTTTACACCCCACAGGGGCGGATCCAGGATATTTTTAGGGGGGAGGGGCTCAAAATAGGTTAATCCGATAAAACTGCGTTAGGAGCAAATTTATTTAACGCAAACTTGCGTTAATTAAGTAAATTACATTACTTTAGACTACTTTAGGGGGGCGCGCGCCCCCTCGCCCCCCTCTAGACCCGCCACTGACTCCCCACCCCGCCTCCCTTTTAATGTCCAAATATATAGCCAAAAATTTTTCCTAAACTATTATATATTCATCCTATTTTATTATATTTCATTAGCATTAACCACACTTGGCTTCTTTCGTGTGTACCATAAAATGCACAAGTACCCTTTTCTCTTTATCTTAATCTGAAAGGGTAGGAAGATTGGTTATTAATAATTCATAAAAGGATGTTTCCGTCCTAATCGCATTTGCGAAGTGGGAGAACGTTTAGCACTAGTGCAACCTTATGTAACACAATTTTTGCAAATTAACATTTACACCAGGGACCATTGGGCTAGCATTGTGCTTAAAATCGGCCAAATCTTGTGTAAACACTGATTTCATAGACAACCTTCTTAAACCTTAGAAAAAAGTTATTTAGTACTTGTGCATTATATCCTACACACGAAAGAAGTGAAGTTTGGTTAATGCTAACGAAAAAAAATAAAATAGGGCGAAAATATAATAGTTTAGAAACGAATTTGGGCTATATTGTTGCATATTAGGGGGGGGGGGGTGTAAAGCATAGCATATATTAAATACGTAACCTAACCTAATCTAGGTACCTTTTCCCCACCTAAACCCCAAAAACAATAGTTTAAATATTTTAAACACAATTAGAAATCACGCTTTGCGATCCATTTATCCATTGCAAATATCCGTTTGACTGGTTTCCTGTAGTATTTCCTTGTACAGTCTATAGCGCCTTGTAGGATATAATGCACAAGTACCAGTTATTATTCCAACACAGCGGAGTTGGAATTCCCTGGGAGATTTTTACGTGGAGGGGGGGGGGGTCCGACGGGGGAATTAGCACCAAAAGAAATTCACCATGGGTAAATTTTCCGCTGGAGAAACTTGGGGGAGGGGGTCAGGGAAATATATTCAAAACAAGAGGGATTCCGCCATAACCTGAAAAACGATAAGAAATTGAATAAAAACACCTCTTTCTTCAAATGAAAGTATGCTAAGGAGTATGTTTCAGGTGGAATCGTAAGCAAGACATTTTCTAGGGGGAATTCACAGCGAGGATGAAAATGTCCAGGGGTAACTTTCCGGAGGAAGAATTTTACGTGAGAGGAACTTTCTATGGAGGACTTTATCCTGGAGGGATTTTCCACGGCGGGGTGTGTTTCCTCGAATTAATTGGAAAACGATCAGAAATTGGGTACAAAAAACAAGGTTTTTCTACTAAATGTAAGGACCAATATTAAAACTTAAAAAAACAAGTTATCTACATGAGGGGGGATACCTTCCCCCCAATACTCCACTCTTTGGGCTAAAGTTTGACCTTTTATACCAATTGTTTAAGAACGATTCTGAAACACAAGGGCCGTATAATAAGAATCATATTTTTTTTTTAAGTACTTAAAAAACTTTAGCGTTAACTTTGAATAATCATTTTTCTGTCGGCGATGGCTACTTTCGCAATATTAAGGCAGTTTCTGTTTCGGCATCTCGAACTCGAACATCTTGTGAAACCATCCCTCGACTTCAGGTCCAGACGATAAACTTGGCCAAAGGTTGTTTTTCTAGTATGTTGGCTTTTTCTTTTTCCACGAATGAAAAGGGTTTAAATACTTTTATGAAAATTGTCTCTGAAGTTGAGGCAAGATGTTGGCTGCGATAATTCAAAAGGTGTTATGTGTCACTTTGTGTCTTAGGGGCATTAACCACACCCTATTAAATGGAATATTCTCGATCGATATCGGTATAATTTGCATCACTATTTCTAATTTAATTTCAGGATAATTCAGAGTTTCTATTGTTTCGAAAAAAACCTATATTTCTTTAAACGCAAAAAAGCTGAAAATTTGCTTTCAACATAAAAATTGTCTTGTTCTGTATGTCTAGATACAAATATGTTTTCGGTACTGTGCTAAAATTCAGGACACATGCGAGAAGTGAAGTTTGGTTAATGCTAATGAAATAAAACAAATATGATGAAATATAATATATTATGAACAAAATTAGGCTGTATATTTGCACATTAGGGGGGAGGGTAAAGAATAGCATATATTAAATACGTAGCCTAACCTAACCCCACCTAGGTATCTTTTATTCCCCCTAAACCCCACAAAACTGAAGTAATTTTAGCATCTATGTTCATTCAATCACTTATGATTGCAGACTGACAGATTTTTATCTCATGTTAGCATTATCACTTCTCGCACGTGTCCTGGATTTTAGCACAGTACCATTTTTTGCATACTAATATTTGTCAATATCTATAAGAGAAAACGTAATTTTAGCCTTTTCAATCTCCTGCTAAATCAGCGATTCTATTATCCCCGAAATTTTCAAAGTGCCAAAAGAAAATTACATTCTCCCAAATCTTCTCAAAAATTAACGGCGACAAAAATTAACGGCATGAATTTTCCGTTAAAATTCGTGTATTTACGAACAGTCAATCCTGGGAAGACTTTGAAGAACCCTCTTTCAATTTGGGAAATTTGGTGAATCCCGGGGAAACTTGGGGGTAGGTGAAACATTGTGTAAAATTTATAACGTTTTACATAATGAGTTTTGATTTAACGTAGCCAATCTGGCCAAGAATCCCTCCCCCCTTTCTTAACAGGTACCTGTCTGACCAGATACTTCGGTCACTTTTTTTTATTAGAATAGGCTGTAGCTTATTCTTACAATTCAGAGTTGTCAGATGGAGAAAGATTCGGAAAGATTTCTCAGACTGCTAGAAATTAAAAAGGGTGAGAAATTCCAAGTCTAGTTGAAAAGAACAAACTTGACCTTTCAAAACTCCAGAAAGCTTTGTATAGCTTCTTGAATGCTTCGAAGACGAGACTTTTATAAGGAAAAAACATCCGCGATTGACCTCTTTTCTTAAGTTTATAAATAGACTCACAAAGAATCTTCTGTAAATTTGTATGAAGCTTCTAAACGTTTACCGTAGTTTTCAGCATGCTTTAAAACAATCACCAGTAAATAAAAATATAAGAGTTTCAATTAAGCATTGACAGTGAAAATTTAAAAGAAGGAGATCAAAGTATTAATATCAAATAATTGATTAGCCGTTGAATTCCCTTAAAGAGAGCCGATAGCCTTTAAATTGAGCCATAAATTGTGGCCAGCTACAATGATTTTGCATGATGATCCATGAAATTTCTCATATTAGTTCTCCCAGATTTCTCAAATCACCAATTCATCCATAGAAAATTGGCGATATGCCTTTCAACAAGATCATTTCTCAAAAAGGAGGTTTGATAGAGCGAAGCGAAGACTATGAACGATTTCTACAAGGGAGTGACCACTAGGCAATTTCATGTTCACCAAAGACACGGAGGTAGGGACAGGTCCATATCTCCGTCCATACAGGTCCTCAAAGAAATTTGTTTAAAACATGGGTTCAAAGACAGACGAGGTAGAACTGAAAAAAAGTGTAAATGTTGATGCACAGTTGGAGGCAGAGGGTTGTGTACACCTTGGAGAGACAATGCAGAGCCCTTTGTGAACGATTTCTAATAACCGCAGGATAGTTTTATAAAATGCTGTTATTACATTTCATGGGAATAGAAACATGCTAATCACAACTCTGATGATAAATATACCAGTCAAAAAAGCTTGGATTTTGTTTGCCGAAGTGAGCCGAAGAAATGTTAATGCCCTTGTATACATATTAATAATTCATATTGTTCATATCATGAGTAAATTTAGTGAAGCGATTTAGTTATTCTGCAATATATGGAACTTTTTTCTTTAAAATGTCATTCGAGGGGCGGCACAGCATCTTGTAGGGTGTTCTCTATTTAATATCAAATGCCTCTACAGCAGTGGCGTAATGTCGTGAAGATCCTGGTGGAGGGGGCAAATTTGGAGCCAATTTTCCCAAATGAAGTGAAAATGACAGTAAAAACTAAAAAATAAGCCATTTTGGTACCATAAAGGTAGTATTTAGTACTATAAAAGTATTATATGGGGACTTTATAGTACTATATAGGTAAATATGTACTAAAAACCTGATTTGTTTCTGTTGATGCTTGAATTATACAGGTTTATCTTAGTTTTGACAAGATTTTGGAATAAATTAAATTTCGGTTGGGGGGGGGGGCGTGACTAGAAACCGAGGTCTGGGAAGGGGCAGTTGCCCCCTGCCCCATAGCAAATTATGTCCCTGCTCTACATACTCTTGTCTATAGCAATTTTTCGGGTTTACATGGCCTGGTACAAAATATGACCGTATGAATATTAACCTTCGTATGGATATAACCTTCTCATAGATATGAGAATACAAACCTTTGTATGGATAAACTAACACTTACAAAGCATGATTGCAGCAGTAGATGCAACCTGATAATTCACTATTTTTGATTAATTTTGATTATTTATTAGAATTAATTAATAAATATTTTGATTAATAAATATGATTAATTTTCAGATAATTCACTATTTTTGCAAATTTGATGCACTAATTTTTTAAAGCATATACCGGGAAGGCTCATTTTAAAGCTATTACTAATATCTACGTGCTTTTTAGCAATTTGACCATCCTTAAGTGCCATGTAGCGCTAAAAACGGCACTTTTGGTGCCACTTCTTAAGTAGAAGAATTTGGAAGCATAAAACGGTGCCATTGCAATCATTTGGTCCAGTTATAAACTGGAGGTTTATAAGAACCCCTCGCGTATACTCCCGCTCCAAACCCTCTTAGTAAGCTTCGAAAATTGCCTGCTCATCTTAAAAGTATAAGATTTTTGCGAAAACAAATTATCTAAAACTAAGAACTTTTCAACTAAAAATCTACCAAAAATTAAGCTTGAATGATCAACAGTTTTGAATTGAACCTTCAAACTTCACTCTGCAATGAAGCCTATGTGCTAGTCCTAACGGCGGTAATCGAAGGGAAGGCACGTCCTTGCCCCCTTAGTGTTTTGCTCGTACCTAGGTTTTGAAAACACCTTTTTTTGGTCATTTTATTGGAAAAGGCCCTGGTTTCATTTAAAAATAAATGGAGGAAACAACCGAAAGTGCAATTTTTGTGAATGTGCTATCAAGTCAAATTTATAAGAAGGATTATGTATAAGAAATAAGCTTTTAAATGAATCGTTAAACGGGTGTCTCTCGGTACAATAGCCTTCTAGTTTTTGCTAGCCAGTAGGTGACTTATAAAGGCCTTTCTTCATTATGGCTTTTTCAGGCGAAGTCGGCCGAGTAAAAAAAGCATTTTGGTCGTCGAAAAACAAACATTCGTGAAAAACATGTATTGTTTTAGTCAAGTACAAAAAACAGGATTACTGATTTAAGAGTCAAAAGTGAATATGTAGCCTGACAACACTAAACGAATCGATAAGGCTTTTAGGATTATACAAAACTAGCGCTTTACTGAAACACAAAAGTCAAGCACAAAAAACAGGATTATTGATTTAAGAGTCAAAAGTGAGTATGTAGCCTGACGAATCAAATGATAAACGAATCAAAAATTACGTCAAATCAAAATGAAAAGTTTACCATTGCAATCAGCATGGTCGAAAACCTTGTTCAGGGAAATTACAGCCCCCCTCCTTGAATACTTTTTTGCATTTTTAGCACTGATCTGTCTCCCTTTTTTTCTTTTTTTTCAGCGGGCCTAGTGGGATACCAGAACATCATAGAGAGATGCTTAATGGCTCATTCAAAAGCTATTTCTTATATCTACGTGCTTTTTATATATTCCGCCATCTGCAAGTGCCATATGACACTAAAATGGAACCTTTTGTGGCATTTCTCAAGGGGTAACGCTAGCAGGCTACTAGAAGACAGATTTGTTATGACTCATATAAAGGATATTGCTCATATCTACGTTCTTCCTATAAATTCCACCATATGTAATTTCCAAATGGCACTAAAAACGGTGGAAAAGCTGGAAAAGCTGGGGCTACTGAGCTAGCAAAACTTTTAAGAGTTATGTTTAATGGCTCATTGAAAGCTATTGCTCATATCTACGTGATTTTTATCAATTCTACCCTTCGTAAGTGCGATATAGCACTGAAAAAACACTTTGGGTGCCACAAATACATTCTAAGACCATACTGGCTATACATGACAAATGAAATTCAGAGAGGAAAGAAAATAACAAAAAGAAAAATACAATCAAAAAAAGGATGAAAAAACTAGGATTTTGTCAGCCAGTGGCGAACCATGAAGACGAAGAAACAAGCAAATATTTCGACAAAGACCTGCGCCAAGTCGTCCTAAGTGCTAAATAAAAAAGAAAAGAAAAAAGAAACCAACGAAAATTTATCCTTTCAAAGTTTGCTTGGCAACGACAAAACAAAAACTTAAGTTTTTGTTCTGTCGTTGTCAAGCAAACTTCGAAAGGTTCGATTTTCGTTCGTTTCTTTTTTCTTTTCTTTTTTTTTAACTGGAGGTTTGCAAGAACCTGTCCCGTACATCTTCTTCCCAGCCCCCTTAGTAAGTTTCATAAGTCGTCTGCTCACCAGTAAGCTACTGCAACGTTAGCAGGCTACCACATCATAGTAGATACATGTTTAATGGTTCAATTAAAAGCTATTACTTATATTTACTTGTTTTTTTTTTTTTTTACAAATTCTACCATCCATTAGATTTCACAGATCTCAATGTTAGCTAGTTACCTGGGAGAATTTGCAATGAACTCTTTGTCATGGTTGATGCATTAGCTGTAACCTAGTAAGGAGCAAACCACAGCCCATAGTAACTGAAAGTTAAAATGCTTTAAAATGGTCTTTTTTTCTTCTTTTTTCCAGGCCTAGCAGGTTACTAGAACATCATAGAGAGATGCTTAAGAGTTCATTCAAAAGCTTTTTCTCAGGTGTACGCCGTTTATATAAATTCCGCCATCTGCAAGTGCCATATGGCACGAAACAAGGTACTTTTTATGCCATTTCTCAAAGGGTGGGGCAAGCGGGCTACCAGCACATCGTAGATAGATTTTTGATAACTCATATAAAAATATTGCTCATATCTACGTTCTTCCTATAAATTGCACCATCTGCGAATTTCAAATGGCATTAAAAATGGCACTTTTGATGCCATGTCTCAAGCGGAAAAGCTGGGGATAGTGGGCTACCAGAACTTTTTAGAGTCATGTTTAATAGCTCAATTTAAAACTTTTACTCACATCTACGTGCTTTTTATCAATTCTGCCATTCGTAAGTGAGATATAGCACTGGAAACAACATTTTTGTTGCCACTTCTTAAGTTGAAAATCTTGGAAGTATAAGAAGGTATCATTGTAATAATTATGGTCCAAAACACTTAACTGGACGTTTGGAAGAACACCTCCCGTATATTCCTCCTCCAGGCCCCCTTAATAATCTACGCAATTAAAGTCCTACAAACACCAATATATTAAATTAGATTATTAGAGGCATGGTTCAGTTAGTACAGCGCTGGAATTCAAATTCGACTATCATGCGTTTGATTCCAGCTTGTATTTTTTTCAATAAAAATTTTGTCCCTTATTATGATTACTTTTCAGATAATGCACTATTTTTTTCAAATGTGATGCACTCATTTCTTAATGCATATTCCGGGAAGGCTCATTTTAAACCTATTTCTTATATCTACGTGCTTTTTATCCATTTTACTATCCATAAGTTCCATATAGCACTAAAATGACACTTTTGGTGCCACTTATTAAGTGGAAGAGTTTGGAAGCATGAAACGGTACCATTGCAATAATTACAGCCCAAAGCCCTTAACTGAAGTTTTATAAGAACTTCTCGCGTATACTCCTTCTCCAAGCCCTCTTAGTAAGTTTCATATATCTTCTTCTAATCCTAAAAAGTAAAATATTATTGAGAAAACAAATTAACTAAAATTTAAAACGTTTCAACGAAAAATCTACCAAAAAATAAGCTTGAATGATCAACAGTTTTGAATTGAACCTTCAAACTTTACTCTGCGATGGAGCCTGTGTGCTAGTTCTAACAGCGGTAATTGAGGGGAAGGGACGTCTTTTCTAGAGTCCTTTCTGCAGTATTTTCTAGAGGTATCTTATCTCTCCTAGGTCAGTGAGATGATCAAAAGTTATATTAAAAAATAAGTCTTCAACTGAAACTGAGGAGTGACATTAAAATTAAAGCGAACAGGAATTATTCCGTATCAGAGGCAACGCTGTAGCGTTGCCTATAGTAAAGGCCATACGGCTCCAATGTTTTATTATTTATTATTTATTTTTTTTCTTCCCAGAGGCACTTCATATGGAAGGGGTCGTCGTAGAAGCTTCGAAGGGGGCTCATTCGATTGGAAATCGAGAGTTCTAGTGCCCGTTTTAATAGTCAAAAATGATTGGAGGGTAACTAGCCCCCCCTCCCCCCACGCCAATCATTCCTCCAAACACATCCAATCAAAATTTTGAGATAGTCATTTTGTTCAGCGTAGTTGATTTCCAAATAGATAATATATTTTTTAGGAGGATACTCCCCCACAACCCTCAGGGCAAGGGTTTTAAGTTATGCCCTGGAGGCATATAAGGTTTTTATAGAAGGCGTTGTCGTATAAACTTCAAAACAGGCTCATTCAATTGGAAATTAAAGAGCTAGTGCCCTTTTTAATAATCGAAAGTGATTGTAGTGTAACTAGCCCCCTCCCCCCCACGCCCATCATTTCCCCAAACACATCCAATAAAAATTTTCAGATAGCCTTTTTGTTCAGCGTGGTTGATTTCCAGATAGAAAATATATTTTTGAGGAGGACACTACCCCACAACCCTCA
>JAQQPU010018739.1:0-17197 GCA_029168905.1 Artemia sp. Kazakhstan ARC1039
ACTTTTAGGGAGTGTTTTGCCCTTTTTTCGAAAATAAGGCAAATTTTCTAAGTCTCGTAACTTTTGATGGTAAGACTAAACTTGATGAAACTTCCATATGTAAAATCAGCATAAAAATCCGATTCTTTTGGTGTATCTATTGATATCAAAATTCCGTTTCTTAGAGTTTCGGTTAGAGCCGAGTCGCCTCATACCTACAGTTCGTTACCACGAAGTGTTTGAAAAGCTTGGAAGTATAAAACGATATCATCATTGTAATAATTATAGTACAAAATCCTTACCTAGAGGTTTGCAAGAACCCCTCCAGTATGTTCACCCTCCAAGCCCCCTTAATAAGGTACGCAATTAAGGTACAAAAACCAATATATCAAATCAGATTATTAGAGGCGTGGTTCTGTTAGTACAGCGGTGGACTTCAAATTAAAGTGTCTTGGGTTCGATTCCTAATTGTTTTTGTTTTTTTTTTCAATCAAGGTTTTTTCCCCTTCTATATGATCATTTTCAGATAATTTTACTGTTTTTATAAATGGGATGCACTCATTTTTTAAAGCATGTCCCGTAAAGGTATTTTGTCAAGCATTTTGATTCAGAAGGGAATAGAGATCACCTAGTCTATGGTTTGCAACGACATTCTTAGTAGATCACTAGATCCATACCCCAACATATGACGTAATTTTGTCAAAATCCTGTGTGGGGAGGGGGAACCTGGAGCCACTTTTCCCAAATCAAGTGAAAATGACAGAGAAAACTTAAAAACGGGCCATATAGCAATAAAAAAGGTAAAGATGTACTAAAGAAAGCTAACCTGTTTCAGCGAATACTTGGATTATGCAGGTTTATCTTAGTTTTGACAACATTTTTGGAGAAATTAAATTTCTCCTGGGGAGAATACTGGGGTCTGGGGGGAAAACTGTAGTTTAGAAGAGGCAGTTGCCCAGATTCTGAATCCAAAGAGGAAGAAAAAGAAATGAAAACAGTTCTATAGGAGAATTCAGGTAATTCGTCCCAAAATTTTTGAAATGAAAACAAGCTTAGTTTATACTACCATTTATCGTACCTTCACAAGAAATGATCTTCTTTGAAATTTTGATTCATTTGTAGGTAATGAATGGCTTTTCTATTTAGGGACAGGTTAAATAACTCCCTAAGCCTAAAGGCACATTTCTGCTGAGCTAGCAAAATTTCCCACAAGCATGTCGATATGTAAACATGTCCGCTTAGTTAACCTTCTGTTTCAAAGCTACTCGCCTGGAGCTACTTTCTTAAGTGCTACTAAATTTAATATTTAAAACAGAGAATTAAAGGTTTATTTCTTCTTAAAAAAAAAATACAAAAATAAACGATACTATTTTTCACAAAATTCGACGTGATTAGAAACTATAAAAAAAAAAAAATAGGTTTTGAACTGAAACTAAGGAGCAACATTAAAACCTAAAACGAACAGAAGTTATTCCGTACAACAGAAAAGATCATGGCAGTGTTGTTTCTAAACAAAATTCTAATAAAAAACGAGCAGAGATTAATTTCAAAAAACAAAGTTTTTCCGAGGGAAGTAAAGAGCGAAGTTGAAACTTAAAACGAACAAAAATACAACTTCACAGCCTATTTAACATATATCAATAAAACTAGTGCAAATATATCCACTGGTGATATTTCCTTATATTTGTTGGATTACAGAAAACTAGCGCTTTACTGAAAACACAAAACAAGATAAGAGTTTTGGTACGGTAAAAACAAACATTTAAGGGCACTTTTAACAATATAAATGTAAAGCATTTTTAGAATCTTGCTAGTATTAAGACTATAGATTCGCTTTAAAATTTGTATCATAACTTGAAATTCTCCGTTTTATAGAGAGAAATAACTGGATCTCCAGAGTCCATATTATGGTTGATATCATTTCGAGTAATACTAGGTGAGTCCAAGATGTTATCCGATAAATCAGTCCATTATTTCTATGCTGTTTAATGACTGTTTATTATTTTTGTGCCTAAGTTTTTAAGATAATTTTAATTGCATACTGAAAGTTACTGATATCACAGCTCCTGTAGGACTATGAAAAGCTTAATAGATTATTTTGTTGTTGTGAGGCTACGTATTTACTTTTGACTTGTTTTTCTTGTTTTTTATACTTGGCTTTTGTGTTTTCAGTAAAGTGCTAGTTTTTTGCAATCTTACAAACATAGGGAAATATCACCAATTGATTTATTTGCACTAGTTTTATTGACATGTGTTAGATAGGCTGTGAAGTACTAATTTTTGTTCCTTTTAAGCTTCAACTTCGCTCTTTACTTCCCACGGAAAAACTTAGTTTTTTTTACTTAATCGGTACAGAAGGTGCCGTTTTACAGTAGTCAAAACAAGGGTTTATCAATCAGAACATTTGTATTTATTCATCTCTGAACAAGCACCGTCTTCCTCGGTCGTTAACCTTTTGCTAGTTTGTTGCTCCACTTTAAAAAATGCAATATTTTTTTGCTGGTCTTCCTTTGAATTGATGCAACACCAAGAGGTAGTCTCCATTATTTTAACGTGTAAGTATATCGTATAAGCGCTTTTCACACCCTAGCTACTCCTTGCTTTCGTTCTGGCTCAGAAAATCGATGTCCCCGACATTTTTGCGTCTCGTCGATGCAGACTAAAATGAATGTGTAAACGTATTCAAATTTGCAAAGCGCACGAATATCGCCATCAAAGTTTCGAGGTTTCCCTGTTCCAATCGTATTATAAAGACAGATATACTGAAGAAACGGATCTGTTTCTGCGGATGCTTTAATAATGTTGGTCTATCTTAGTTTTGATGAGAGTTTCGAAGACGCTAAATTTCAGCGGGGGGAGGGGCAAATATTAAACCAGGGGAGGGGATAAAACTAAGATGTGGAGGGGACAGTTGCCGATACTACCCCATAGAAAATCACACACCTATCATTTAAATGAAAAAAATGAGCAAGTAAAATAGCGGTGTTTCACGCCACAATTTTAATGATTTAGCTTGGTCTAATAAATTTTGGTTTGAGTGTCCATGTTTTGTAAATTCAAAATAAATTCCAAGATGTGACAAAGCCGCGAATGACTAACCAAATTGAAAAGTTTGTTTAAAAAAGGAGTTAAAAACATAAAAAAGAATGAGGACACCAGAAAAATCTTTCGGTTAGGGAAGATCGTTCCATCCCCCCCTGAATCTACCTCTGCTAATCTATTAACCCTTGGTGAAATTGCATTAAACTGGGGGGGATGTTTACACCGACTGGCTGAAAAATAGGGGGAGGGGGAGGGTGGTGCATCATCCGTCCACGTGTGACGCCCCTGGGTGAATGAAGTTCGTTTAGCACTCTGAGATCACATATAATAACAGAGTATGCTCAATGGGCAAGTACTATCAATTACTGTGAAGTAATATCAGACCTTTTTATTGTACTCGTTTATTAATTGTATAAGTCAATTCACAGTTGGAAATATACAGATTAAGCCTTACTCTTTGAGATCTTTTCGAAGTTTTTAACGGAAGATCAAATAAAAAAAACAAGTTTTTCAACTGAAAGTAAGGAGCAGCATAAAAACTTAAACGTAAAAAAACATAAAACTTAATAATGAACAGAAATTATTACGTACATAAGGGGTTGTCGCCTCCTCAATACCTTGCTCTTTACACTAAAGTTTCTTTGTACTTTTAAAAAGGCATATTATTCTAATTAAACGGTCCCTGTGTTTCAGAAGTCGTTCTTAAAGAAATGGGTCAAGAAGTCAAACTTTAGTGTAAAGAGCGAGGTAATGAGAAGAGGGAAGCCTCCCTCATATACGTAATAATTTCTGTTAGTTTTCATTTTTGATATTGCTCCTTACTTTCAGTTGAAAAAACTTGTTTTTCATTAAATTTCTGATCGTTTTAAATATCTTTTTTTGGAATTTGGCTCCCCTTCCATGGAAAATTTCTTCCCTCCACGGAAAATCACCTCCTAGAGAGGTATTCCCACGTAAAATACCCCCCTCGGGCAGGAAAATTCCCTCTAGGCAATTCCATTGTTGTTGAAAATTCACCGAGGAAAATTTTTGGGGAAAAAATTTTTCTTAGCGCATTTTCATTTGAAAAAGACTAATTTCAATTTGTTTTTTAAATATTGCAGGAAATCCCCTCCTCCATTGATTTTTTTCCTGGAAGCCCCCCCCCCCAACCCCTTAGTAGAAAGTTGCTCGCGTAGAAAATTCCCTCTGGGGAATTTATCCCGAGGAAAACTCCCCAATGGAGAATTTCTCCCGTGGAAAATCCCCCCTTTGCAAAGATACTCTAGGCAATTCCAACCAGGTTAAAATGCCCCCCTCCGGACAATTCTCCTTAACATTTTCACATGTAAAATTGAGTCGGTAAAGAGAAAGTAAGACAAGTAAAAAGAACGTTGTATAGAAATTCAGGCAAATTCCCCCATTGTAAAATTTCCCCTTGAAAGATCACCCCTCAGACCCCCCCCCCAGGCAAAGGAAACCTGTAGAAAATCACCCATTAGAAAATTCACCCTCCCCCCCACCCCCACCCAAGAAGAAAAACAATATACGTATACTGTACGTAGACAATGGGAAAATTTCATAACTTACAGGCGTTTCCCCAGGTCTGTGGGGGGGGGGCAAACTATCTCCAAAGTCATAGTTATTGGACTTTTCAACTATGCTGAACAAAATGACTATGAAAATTTAATATATCAAAATTTTGATCGGACGACTTAGAGGGAAAGGAGGATGGGAGAGAGCTAGTTGCCCTCGAATATTTTTGGTTGATTAAAAAGGGCACTAGAGCTTTTAATTTTCGTTTGAATGAGCCCTTTTTCAATATTTTAGGGCATTTGGTTCAATGCTCTTACCCTGGATAAAATGAAATAAATACGTATCCATGAACTTTCTTCTGGAAAAAAATACAAAATTCCACATTTTTGTATATGGGAGCTTGAAACTTCTACAATACGATTCTCAGATACGCTGAATCTGATGGCTTGATTTCTATTTAGATTCCTTAACTTTTGGAGGGTGTTCCCACCTTTTTCAAAAATCAGGCGAATTTTTTCAAGCTCGTAGGTTTGGATGGGTAAGATGGGTAACTTAAATATTTGAAATCAGCATGAAAATCTGATTCTTTTGATGTATCTACTGGTATCAAAATTCCGCTTTTTAGAGTTGGGTTACTCTTGAGCCGGGTCGCACCTAACTTACAGTTCGTTACCAAGAACTGTTTGATAAGGTGAAAGAAACTAACGAAAAAAATAACCGGTTGAAAAAATTCTAGTGAATCTAGTGAATCTAAACCTAGTGAATCTTATATATTTGGAATGAGCATAATAAGCCAGTTATTTTGGTATATCTATTGATATAATGTTCCGTTTTTTAGAGTTTCGGTTACTATTGAGCCGCGTCGCTCCTTACAGTACAAAATATTGATTTTTGTAGTATCTTACGGAAAAGATGTCATGGCGAAAGCTTTTCATAGCATCATACGAAGGTAAAACAGCTTAAGGGGATTCGGTACCATAAAGCACTAGCCTATCTCGTCCATTATAAGCTTTTTTAGTTTGTGTGGCCAAACTTTATACAGTTGATTGGGCAATCTTGCCATAATTTTGTAGAACGTAGATAAGCGATCCAAAAAAAAGGCAGAAAACTAAAAGCCGACATCTACTTTCCCTGAAATCTTAGAAAAACCTTGAAACTTCTCTTGTTTCGTGTTAGAGATAGATGTATTTAGTTTTAGAGAAACCTATATTATTAGGAAGGGTAAGTTTTGTTTTTCAATCAAACACAGCAGAATTTTTTTTTAAATTCAGGTAATGGTTGTCCCTAAAACGGTTCTAGTATACCTGCTAGGAAAATGCCAAAAATCACCTCAAAAGAAATGTCATTTGATCAATTTAACAGCTCTTCAAATTTTCTATGGGACAACCCGCTTTGATTGAAAACTTTCCCGGCACATTTCCATTGTCTTTTCAATCAAATTTCATAATCAAATCACAAATTTTCAATAGGATTCAATGATAAGTAGACCCCTGGGAGGATTCACTATTGGACCCTTTGCCTTTGAGACAGTCAGCCGATGGTGAGGTTCCAAAACAGATGTTTAAGGTATCAAATTCTCTTAATCTTTAGTTGCATCATTTTTAACAAATCATGCTATATTTTGAAACACGGCAGTTGTGTAAAGCATTTCATGTATTTTGATGAGGGAATGCAATAGTGACATTTTGTTGAAAATAAAAAATTATTAGCGTTTAATAAAGTCGAGAGATACCTACATGTGTTCTTTATATTTAATGATTGTTTAATTTAAATAAAAGTTGGAGAATCAAATTGCTGTTATGTTTTTACTCTAAGCTTAACTGTGGTACGAATAACAAATCCAGCATGAATCCTACAGCCAGACATGTTTGAAAAGGGAGGGGACCTTTGGGCCCGTCTTTCAAAAAAACTAATTATTACAATGTTCATAATATTTTCTTACTGTTTTTGCATAACCCACCAGTTATTAGGAGGTTTTGACAAGCTTGCTCTCCCAATCCTTCCCTGGGATAAATTTCTGTGTAGGATTTACCTTCATCTCGGTTCCATTGCAACTAGACCCTCGTACATCTAACCCTTGTCCAACTGAACCCCCGTTTAACTGAAACTACGCGGACCTCAACCCACGTGCGACTCATCCCCATTTGACTGAACCCTCGCGCAACTGATACCCCGTGTAAATGGGTACCCATGCAACTTGGGCCATGTGCAACTAAACTCTATTTAACTGAACCTTCGTTCAACAAATAAATCTGGCTTTAATGGTTTGTGAGGTCCGATTTTCTTTTTTTGTGAGAACGAAACAGAGCTTCGACTTTAACAAACCAACAATCCCAATAAGATAGAACATATAAAAGAAGATCGTATAATAGAAGATTGTAGCTTGTGTTTTAACCCATGATGTTCCCTCATATTTGTAGAATACTGAAAAACTAGCGCTTTATTGAAAAAACAAAGCGTAACTAAAGAAACAGGATGTTGCTCTCGGAAGCAAGAAAGTCTTTAACTAGCCTCCACAAAATAAAACATTAATTTATAAGTTGATTTATAGTCTTTCCCCACCTATAAGGCTTTTAACTTTTACCATACAATTTAAATTCTCTAAAAAAAACTCAAGCTAGGCCATTCTTCGTATAAAGAGCTATTTTTTCAGAATTCACAAATGATAAATAAAAGTTCTAATAGGGATAAATCCTTTTATTAGACAGTGATAATAACGTTCACAAATTATACAGGATCACATATCAATCATATGTACAGTGACCGCCATCAGCAGTGACCATCGTCAGTATTTTAAACTTAACTAAAAGACTTATCCAAAATATATTGGATATATCAATCGCATGTACAGTGACCGTTAACAGCAGTGACCATCATCAGTGTAGGCCTATATATGATCAAAATATCCGGGATATTTTGAGAATGTTATTATCACTGTCTAATAAAAGGATTTATATATATTCGAATTTTTGTTTATCGTCATGGAAAGGCTGTGTGGTCTTCGAAATTACCTAGAATTCACCAATATAGGGAAATGTCATGAATGAGCTTATTTTAGCTGGTTTTGTGAAACTAGTTGCAACATTGCGAAGCAATGATTTTTGTAGTGTCAAAATTGAAATAAAAAGCCTCTATCATTGACGAATTAGCCTTGCATTTAAATTATCTTTTTTTACTCGGTAGTTTTCTCAAAACTTTTTTTTTCGCTTGTTCAGGTGTCTAGGAAAAGGAGTATTCAAGAGAGAGATTTTAAACACGAGCTTAAGAGATTTTGATAATCGAGATTTCAGTGGTGGACCTTTTATGATTTCAAGCCTTTACACTCCAGTAATGACACTAAGATTGGATTTTGGTGCCATAAGGCATTTTATGATAGTGTTGTCATGATAAAATTATGAAAAAACGCGTAAATATGAATGTTAGCTTTCAACTGACCTTAAACAAACTAGCTACTAATACTATATTAGCTGGATATTCAAGTGCCCTATTAGTACCGGATAAATGAAACAGAAAAAGGGAGACTCCAGATCCTTTTTAAAATTCCCAGGAATATGTTTCCACAAAAAAAGTTCGTGGTAACGAACTGTAAGTAAAGAGCGATGCGGTTCAGTAGTAACTGAAACTATAAGAAACGGAGTCTTGATAACAATAGAAGCATCAAAAGAACCGAATTTTGATGCTTATTCAAAATGTATAAAATTCATAAAGTTTAATATTACCCATCAGAAGTTACAAGCCTAAAAGGGAGGAAACACAGCAAAACACCAAGTGATCCTAATAAAAAAAAAAACACCATCAGATTCAGCATATCAGAGAACCCTAATGTAGAGGTTGCAAGCTTCTACAAACAAAAGCTATACCCCGCTTCCTAGAGCTATAATGAGAGAAAGATTGCCAAAGATCGTCCTTTTAAGCCAACCAACAATGGCCATCGAAAAGCAGGTCGTCTCCGAATGTAATTGGAGAAGGTCACAAGGAAGGATTGAATGATAATTGGAACTTTCGGGAAGGCAATAAGACTTAGCCTTTGAGTAGATTGGAATAAAGGAGAAGCGTGCGTGCCTGGGTTTGCCTTGACACATGTGCTTAGCTAGATATGATTTTCCAGCAAGTTTGGATTCAGACCAGTTTAGGCTGCTTGTAAAAGAGAAAGCAAATTACGATTGGTAGATAATCATGACGCCTAGACATTGACCTCTATGCGCATTGGACTTTAAGGAAATACCTGAAGAGCCAAGGCGCGGTCTTTGGAGTGAAAGTACTAGCCTTTTCTGGAAAATTTTCTTTTCTAAGGCTCTCCCAGCATATCTTCAAATACGGGAGATCTTGATGACCGCACCTTTAATTGTATTTCTAGGAATATAGTCCCTTGAAAATATAGAGGATGGCGATGCGTATGCTATGGTATGACTTTTTTCAATTTTAATTTTGAAACAAACGATTAAAGCGGACTTGTGCTGTTTTCCACTTTTTTACGTCATTTACACTTGTCAATTATACATATATTGTCATTATAAGTATATATTGACATATTTTACACTTGTCAGATATACCGATATTGCTAGGCAACCAATCTGAAATTATTGGACAAACGATGAAAACAAAATTATCTTAGAAGATAATTCCCTTACGGAGGAGGATTTGCTAGATGTTTTCCAAAGAAACTGCCTATGGATTGTTTTGGGTATCCGACTGACTGACTGTATCTCAAATAGTAAGCTGTAAAAAAAGTGTGGCTCAATCCCACTTTCTAGGCCTATAATGAGAGAAGGATTGAAATGGCTAGGACACGCTCTGCGGATGAAGGATGACAGGTTGTCAAAGATTGTCCTTGTCGGCCAACCGTCTAGGTCAAATAAAACATAGGTCGTCCCTGAATGGGGATATTGTAAGGAAATGTTTAAGGGAAATGGGTACTTCCTCGGAGGGTGTAAAAAGGGAGGCTTTGAAATTATTGGGAGGGAGGAGAAGCATGCGTAGCTGTGTTGGCCTCAGGTGGCTTGGTGTTGCAGTAAGTTGTTAGTAATAGTGTTTAGAAGGCAATACTGTATCCGTCATCAAACATAAATTTAGACATGAAACGAAAACCCTTGGTTGTCTCCACTTGCTAGTCAATCTGGGATTTGTATATTGGTCAATTTCGTCACAAACACTTTTTGGTTAACTTGAATATTTATGTCTTAGCGCGCACTCATTATACGAAATCGGTAAAAGGAGCAAAATTCTTGAGATCTTGGACACTTCTTAGAAATTTTTATTTTATTTTTTCCCTTCTTTTTTGTGTGACCCAAATTCTAGCACACATTCTAGGGACCATAGTTAACATTCTTGGGAAAATGATGCAAAGACTCTCCCATTAAAACTTTTATCTTATATAAACATTATTTGTACTTTTCTTCGTCTGAAGTCTTAGGATAATTCGTCACACCAAACGCCTTGCAAAAGCAATTTGATCCTTCTCAAACTTCGGACAGAGTGATTATTTGCATTTCAAGAAACAACATTAGACGATATTAGAATATTCTTAATTAAATAGTATTTTTAAACTCAATAAAACTTTTAATAAACTTAGTTCAAAAACTAAAAAAACAAACGACGTTAGTAAAAATATTGGATATATACACGATCTGTGCATTAAACATTCACACGTGTTGCATCACACTTGAACGATTTGTCGGTAGATACGATTCTTCCTCGCAATGCTTTGATTCGGAATGCTTTGAGACTCGATGGTATTCAGCAAATTCACCCTGAAAGAAGGAAACTGGTTAATTTATTATACTTTATATAGTTGGCAACACCCAACCGACCCCTAATCTTATAACAATCACATGACACACTATATAACGGAAATCGGTTTCTCTAGGGACTTTTCGAACAGTCAGCTTGTTGAGTCAACTCGAGAAAATTTAGAATTTCGGAGCCCAACCCCTCCTAGTATATAAGGCCCTTGCAAGCGAATATACATCATTATAGAGAACAGTCAAAAATCAATTTCCATCAAGCACCATTTGCCCCCAGGTTTCAGGCTATTTATCGAAATTCCCATAATTTATTTAGTAATGAACTTTTACCATTAAGATTAATTGAAATAGTAGTTACCATTCTTGAATCAACTAAAAATTACGGTTCTTTTCTTCACTTGAATATTTTTTTTTCCAAGATGGGTTTTTACATATTCGGTTATTGCAAACTAGAGTTCGTTCTTTACTAGATTGCATCTGAGCGGTAACCATGGTTTGATTAGGATTGACTGTGATTTTCACAAGTAGACTATTTTGGAATTCATACAAGATTCAATTTAAAAAGATGGAAAGTTTTACTAAGGAAAAAATTTATGTTTTACAAAATTACAACAACGAGAATTATCAATGGAGAAAGGGTCCCACCTGGTGTTGCTAAGTTTCCACTGGCATGCTTAATTTTCCGTTCTATCTTCACCTTCTTAGCAAAAAAGAGCGACGGCTGAAATAAATATTTGTGGAATAAAATTGAATTTTGGCTACTATTTTTCTCCAAGCACAATAAATTGTAACAGCAGCATAATTAATAGAAAATTGTAATATTTGCAGAATTTGAAACGAAAAGGATCGATATATTGGAAGCACAATGAAATAACTTCATGAAAGTGCACAATGAATGAGCATAATGCAAGGAAATAAAAAAGAAAGTGTTTATTAATTGAAATAATAAATTTTTTTTCAAACAAATTCCAAAAAATATGCACAAAGAAAGGATTATAAAAAAGAGAAAACTCAATAAATAATTTTGTTATCGACTTTGCTTCCTTTACTGAATATTTTGGAGAGTAAGTCGTTATTGAAGAAAAACCAAATTACTAGATTGTCAAAACGATCTTACCTACATAGTGAATAGTTCGCGTTGAAAATGTTTCAATTATATAAATTAGAAAAATGTTATATTCTGAAGCCCACAACAGAGCAAATAAAAACAAATAAGGTTTTATTTTGATGGTGACATCACAAAAGTTATAATTTTTTTTCAAATTTCCATGTGTAGCCGCCTACTTAGGAATTGAGAATCATTCAGTCAGCAAAAGCAAATCCTTATTTTTAAATTGAGAACCAAGCCAAGATGGACGGTCCAGATTAATAGAAATCCAGCTGCAACGCAATAAAATTCTTTACTACTGTACATAGTATGATAATAGCTAGGTCTATTATAAATTATACATTTTTTTTTAATCTGGGGGATCCAAGGACAGGGGCAAATTTGTCGTTTTTTTCTATTTCTTCAATAAAGATACCAAAAAAGGCATTTTTCAATGAAAATACTCGATAAACAATATTTTGATATGCCTCTTCTACTAACGAAACAGCTCATTATTAACCAAAAACCAAGCCAAAAGCGAAGCGTCACGTACAATAAATATTACCAATATGCAAGTCGGACTTGGCTCAGAAACATCCAACGCAGCCCTAACACTTCTATTTTCTTTGTCCAAAAGGATAATATACTTCAACATAATAATCCCCATAATGATTATGTGGGTTAACAATTATGGGCAAGATTCAAAAGGCCCTTTATCCCTATGTGAGTATCAAATTGTAAATGCATATTTTTTTTTATTGCATTGTAAAATTGAACAGATTAAGACGATCCGCAATTGTAATTGACAACTTTTGGTCCTTTATCTATTGGTCTTCCGGTAATATTTGTTATTTTTTACTTTTTAAAACTGATAATCCCTTCCATGAGTTCAAATTTGCTATTATTTCTGAAAAGTCATCAACTTTTTTCACAAGATAACCAACATTGTTATACATAACAACTACGCAAAATCTTCTTAGTCAATTGGGCATTTAACCATGACCAAATCGACCTGAACTTAATAAGAATATTAAGAATTGAACATTCTCACTTCAGTGGCGGATCCAGGGGGCAAGGGGGGCGCACACCCCCTAACGTCGTCTAAAGTAGTGTAATTTACTTAATGAACGCAAGTTTGCGTTAAGTAAACTTGCTCCTAACGCAAGTTTATCGTATCAACCTATTTTGCGCCCCCCCTAAAAAAGGTCCTGAATCCGCCCCTGTCTCACTTATTAATGATCAGGTAGTCTTTGATTGCAAAGATCGTGCTTTCTGGCCATCCATCTAGTACCAGACGAAAAACAGGCCGCTCCCAAGAGGGTATAGAGAGTGAAGCTTTGAATAAACTGGAATGGAGGTGAAGCGTACTCAGGTTGGTGCTGCAGGGAGTTGTTTGTAACAGTAGTAGATACTATTATTATTCACAAACAGGCTACTCAACTGGTCTATAACATACATATAGTTGTAGCATTATTCAAGCACTTTGAATACATCCCAAAAATTCACTGCAAAAACAGAAAAAAACATAATTTTTAGGCTGCTGGTTCGTTTCAAATTATGCTTGAGATACAAAATAAAAACATTCCTCTAAAATCAAAAATTCGTTCAAATTCATCACATTACCAACACCAAGCTGTCATTTTCAGATGTGGACACCAGCTTGCAAGAAACTCTGGCAATATTCAGAAACACTGCGATACGTCCTCCCCCCCCCAGTATTTGTTACGGGATGGCATGAAACGATCATACATCTATTTACTTCTTTTGTCTCTTTAAGGGGATTTGATACCTTAAAGGATCGTCCCATATCGTTCATTATAATCTTTTTTAGTTTGTGAGGCCAAATTATTTAGAATTTACTGGTCGATCTTGCCATAACTTCTAGAGCTTAGATAAGAGATCCAGAGCAGAAAGCTAAACTCCAACAGGAACTTTTCCAGAAATCTTGGGAAAACCAACTAATTTATCCTGCTTTGTGCGGGAGATAGAGATATTGAATTTTAATGACAGTTACATTATTAGAAAATATTAATTGTCTTTTTCGGTTGAACGTAGCGAAATTTTCCTTTTGAAAGTTCAGGAAAGGACAGTCCCTAAAAATATTCTTAAATATCTGCTTGGAAACCATTAAAAATAAGCTCAAATAAGCTCAGCTTTAAGGGTTCTTTGTTGTGCTATCCGCCTTGATTGAAAACCTCGCCGACCCAGGATACATATTATTTATTATGTATGTACATTGAATGGACTGCACTTTGCTCAACAATTTGTAAGATGTTACATATTTTCTTTATTTTAAACTTAGCTATTGTTGGTTTTTCGAACTGTTGACACAAATAAAACCTTCCTATCTGTTTTTCCCAAAGTTACCTTGGGAGTTACCCATAGTGCTGGGAAATACGTTAATGGGCCCTTTGTCTTTGAGACGGTCAATTGATGCTGAAAATTACACAATTATTTTAAGGTATCAAATCGCCTTAACATTCCTGAAAACTTATAAAACACCTATGGAAACACGAAAGATGTCAAGTGACATTTTGTAAAATGTTCAGGAGAAGTAATAATAACTGTTTTGGAAAATATGCCTCCATATCTCTCTATAGAGGCCCATATATCTCTAATTGTTCCTTTCAAGCCATCTCATGGCGGACATTATGTGACAATCTCCGTGGCTGTGGAAGAGTCGCGCATTTAACACTTCTCGTTCTCCAAAACTGGTCGAAATTTGGTTATAACGTGTTTTGTGTGGATCATAAAATTGAGAATGTTTCAAGAAAAAAAGGGCATAAGTGTCTTCTGATTAAACCAATCGATCGACCGTGCCTGATTTTAGTAGAATATAACCTATAACCTATATTTGACTGATATGTCACATGACGGCTTTCGTATTTCAATAGCTGAAAATTAACCTTATTGGGAGTCAAAATAACCAGCCTATTTTTCCCCATTTTTCTTATCATTTTGAGCAATCATATAAGTTTGACAAAAGATTGTATGTTTTAGTATTGGAACAAGGGGAAAAAAAACACTCTAAAAATTATAATTATTTCTATAATTGTCATGATATAACTTTAATTTAAGACTCAGCATTCGACCAAAACAGATCTTAGCAAAAAAGGAAGCTTTAACCATGAAGATTTATTCCCTTGCAAGTGCGATTTAAGGAAAAAAAAAACAAATAGGATATAACCCAAAAGTGTATTTGAGCATATCAAGGTTACTTATCCGACTTATCCGGAAAATGCAGGAAAAACGAGGGTAAGTGACTTCATTTTGGAGAACATGAAACCATTTGGAGAGAACAAAAGAGAAAATAATTGTGAGATGTGGCACACATCCTGGATTTTAAACAAACTATGTGTACAGTCGAGCACACGTGATTAATTTTGCTATTCACTTAGCTGTCCATTCCATAGCCTTTCAGTTAATAAGCTGCCGGACAAGTATATGTTCTTATTTTTTGCCAGTTGTGCCAATTAAGGGAAGGAGCTGGAGAGGCATTCCCCCCCCACAATTTTTCATAAAACATCTTTTTTGGTATTCTCAGTGAAAAATGTCCTTATATTGTATTTTCATTGAACAAACCGAAAAAAAAAATTACTACCACCCTCCCTCTAGATTTTGATAAATATATTTTGACCATCCCCCCCCACCTCCCCAGAATTTCCCGGAATTGGTGGCAGTGGCTTTTATAGGTTACATGCGGGGAATTTAGAGCATAGCGGATAAGGGATTTTCGATCGCACTACAAGTGTTAGTGAATATTTGCAGAGGGAATAATTGCCATCTGAATAATTAAATAATAGATGACGCTAAACTAGATACACTTCAAATGCTCTTTGTCTAGACTTTTTATCAACCTGAAGCCAATACTTTTTTGGCACCCCTTACTTTCTATTTTTCCCCCTTAATGTTGATGAATAATTTAAACCATAGTTGACATCAAACTGATTCAAAAAATGTATCTGATACTCAAATTTTTATGCATATACTTGTCAAAATTTTCGCTTAAAGGAAGTTTTAAATGAGTTTGAAGTGCAGTTTGGTAAATTTATTTCGAGCTGTCCTTAAAAAAGTGTTATTCATTGCATTGATAGAGTATCAAATACCAAAGAAATCTAGGCTTTCAAACACCGCCAAAAAATATTTTAGTTAGTTTAATGCAGACTTACAGTAGATTGGATTTACAAATATAATTTTCCCCTCTGATTTCGTTCGCATTAAACTTTTGGAGAGAAAAGAAACTAGTAATGTTATAAGAAGAAGCAGATGTGGAAAGCATTAAAATATCGGAAAGAAAAAAAAAACTAGTAATATTATTAAAAGAATCAGATAAGTGAATTTAGTGGAAAGCACGAACTCTGTTAAAATTAGTGAAAGTTGTTTGTTTGAATAGAAATTATGACTACAATATTATAAAAACTAATTAGTTCTCAACTCATTTTTAATAATAATCCGGGATATCTAAACGTTTTCGGCGCTCGTTTATCCAACTGCTGGGCGTTTTTTACAGGGACAAGTAGCAAGTCTGTCACCCAACCTTGCGCCTACTGAATTCAAATCCCGGGTCCCGTATTGTCAAGCAGAGCATCAATCCACTATTATTATAAAATTTTTATTAAAATTTGGTCTGGAAATTTTGTGGAAGAAAGGGGCTGAAGGCGCTAATCAAGATTTTGCCTCGGGCGCAAGACAGGCCAGAACCGCAACTGCTCTGTAGGGAGTTCAATCTATGCTAGAATTCTACCTGCTTGCTGGGCACATTCAGAGTTGGGGGGAGGATGGAAATCCTATTACCAGGAGCTCCATTATTTTAACTATTTAATAATTTCTTTGGGCAATAATTAAATATCTAAAGCTTAGTCGAAATATCCCAATGTTTGAAAAGTCGATTGATTGCTTTTGTGTTAATTACCACAAGGTAATTAACATTGCAGATCCACGTAAATTTTAAATTATCGTTATTGCCATTCTTAATGCTGGGGTGTCAGTAATCTTATTACCTTTGAAAAGATTTCGAAGCGCTTCAGAACAACTTTCCTAGCGTTAATCAACCTAACATGGCATTAAATATGCTTGAATAGACGCAAAAAAAAAAAAAAAACACTTCAAAGCTGGAAAGTGCATATCATTCTGAATTGTAATTATGAACGGTTACTAAAAAAGCAAATACCGAAACAAATCGTTCATATAGTGCCCTAAATTTTGGCATCCTGACATAATGGCATCGTCGTAAATATAGCACTGCCTCTGTCACAATACTAAATGAAAATAGGTACCTAAGCGTTTCTTGGCACTAGTGAGGTTAGTATAAATGTATACAAAGAAAAGCCATCAGCTATATTCTGAATATTATAAGTGCTAAGAACAGCTGTTACACTGTACCAACGTAACATTATAATCTCATATTATAATCTCTCTCTGTACCAGCTTTTGCTCTGGCTATACTTAAGTCACAATTTCTGAAAAACAAAAGACAAGATTTATAACGAAATTTGTTTTTCCTTGATTTCAACGCCCCTTGTACTGTAGAGGAGGTCAACGAAAATGGCAAGTAATTTTTTCCCAAGTATTGTGTATTGACACAATTTTTTTGTGCCGTTTTCGAGATTCATCTTAAGGATAGATTTACTACTATCAAACTTTTCCAAATTAAAATTATGATTTAAATCTCGACTTCCATTTGTCAATCATGAAAGTTACGCTTGAAAGTTGAACATAGCTCAATTCTCCAAGTTACACCCATAATACATTGCTGGAACTGTGATCGTACACGATTTTTTATCCGAAAGTGTGGCTGTAGTTTCGCTTGGGCGTCAGGCTACAGACTAGC
>JAQQPU010018741.1:0-17194 GCA_029168905.1 Artemia sp. Kazakhstan ARC1039
CTGTTTGGTATCTGCAAAGTTCCTTCTAGACACAGTTTAATCGGCTTCGTCGGGTGCCGTGTGGCACGAAACTCAAGAGGGGTGTACTTTATCTTAGTAGGTCAAACCACGAAACAAGGGCTTAGAATGCCTTGGACTAGTATTTTGCACAATCAAAGAAAAGCTAACTTACCAATTTCATTGCAGCGACAATCAGTGCAGTAGCCATCTTCAAGCATATAGTGGTTTTCTTCGCACCTTTCACAGTTTGGACCGTCTCTGTTACCTCTGCAGTCGATACAATGGCCACCATGGCCAGTGCTATCATACAGGGCTTGGTCGAAGAAACAACGGTTGCTGAAGTTATTGCAGCTACACTCTAAAAGATATAAGAAGTAATTTTCAGCGCTATGATTATGAATTGAAAATATTATAAAACAGGAAACGGGTAACATAGTTAATAAAAAGAGACTTAAATTGCTGAAATTTAAACAGTCTATGGGAAAAATAATCTGTTTAACAAAGAGTAAAAACAAAAGTCGATTAATTGACCTTGACCATACTCGTGTACTCCCCCGCATTGCACTCCCGGTTGAAGGCAGAAAATCAGGAGATCGGTACCTGCGCTACGCAGACCATTGGCCAGCATGCAAAAAAGTTTTTATTCGCGTGTATGGTCAAGCTCCTTGTGCTCCTCAGGCATCTATCAGGCGTTTGATGATATAATTTCGATGCTACTATTGTAATGTTGGCAGCCACAGCCACAATTTAGATCAAGACTGGAAAAGTTAAAATTGGTCAATTTCCTTGCCACAGCCTATCTATGCCAAGTGGACCCTATATATGATGTTGGCACTAATTTTCGAGTTTCCGGAAAAAAAAAGTGTTAAGGAATTGTCTGGGTCTATTCCTATTCTGGTCTTTACTTTCAGCAATTTATATACTAGTTTTCGAGATTTCCTCAATTTAAGAGTAGATTATCCTACATCAATTTTACGCGTTTGATGACGTTTGACTTGATGACATCGTATTTACATTTTTAAAGGACAAGTCAACCCTAGGATTGGCTCTTCTCGTCCTCGTACGCCATGACGTCATATATCCCGTGGTGAGGGTTTTAGACCAGAAGAAATTGATTGGCTATCTCGGAATTTCCATTCCAAAGACAGGAATGACCGAGTATATTAATTTGAATTTTTCGGGAAATGATAAGGGAGATGATTAATTGACCAAAAAAAGCAATATTTGCACGCTACTACTGCTACAAATACTGCTGCTTCTACTACTACCACAAGTAATGTTACTACTATCACTAAACCTACTACTTCTGTATGAACTTCAACTAAACTATTAAAACAAGAAAACAAATTTATACAAACAAATAAATGTTTCTTCTCGTTATTTTTTAAATAAACACTTTTCCTTAAATTCAAAACTTCCTCATGGTAGCTGCAAACTGCCCCTACCACGGATTTTGCCCTCGACTCAAGAATACCAGGGAGAGAAGGGGCGTCCTTTCAAAAAAAACTCTCTTAGGTTTGAAAGTCGCCGGCACCATGTGAGAAGATTGTTTAGATCCTGAACACCCTGATTACAAAAGGGGCAAGAGTACTCCGGATCCTTTAAACCCCTATTTCTAACAAATACTTTCCAACGGCCACGCAATGGAAGGCTATTCGCTCTGAGCTGGAACCACATCTCAAGGCACCTAGCTGGTAAATCTGTCTTGAAATAAATTTCAAGACCAAAAACTATATTTATTTCTTTATAGAACCTAAGGCTCTCTGATGACTCTACAGAAGAGAATCCCAGCTGTACCTCTTGGTGTTCTATAATTTTGGTAACCTGCTCCGCTATATCTGTAAGTAGGCCGGTGCACCTAATCCTTCATGCCACAGGGAGGATAGGCCTGCCTCATTTAATATACGGTGTATCTGAAAAGGCCATGCTTTTTTCTTCCCTAACTTAACTAATTCTAAATATGCTAGCTTTACTAGTCTATCGTCTGGCAGCTCTAGAACCTTCCTCCAGAACCGGAACATCTATTCTATATATAGCTCTATTCTATATTTCCTTAGAGAAAATAGCCCTATGTCCCCTCTTACTGCATGCGTGTGAGTTGTCTGATGAACTCCGATTACTCTTTTATAATACTGAAGCTGGATAGTCTCCAGCTGCTTGGCAGCTTCGTAACCCCACAGCTCTGCCCCATAATGCATGACTGGCAAAACTTTAGTGTTGAAAATCTGTTTATGCATTTTTATATCTTTAGCACTTATCGAAGTTTTATTCCTTAGTAGTGCCGATGAGGCAGCTTTTCCTCTCCTTATCATTTATTTTATATGCTCTGTCCAACTTCCGTTCTCCATCAGAGTTACTCCTAGATAATTGAAACTTGATTTTTGTCGAATTTCCTTTCCTCTACAATAAAACTTCTGGCCCGTCTGACAACTCTTATTACCCTTTCCAAATACTACTATTTCTGTTTTCTTAACATTTAAAGTTATTTTCTTTTCCTAAACATAATCACTTAGAATATATATTAGCATCTAAAGCTTACTGGGGGACTTCGAGCTACCAAGGCTACCAAGACCGAGTCATCCGCAAAAAGCAGTACTGATAAAGCATACGTTCCCAACATCACCGCTCGTGCCCACTTCTTTCTAAAATATTCTACTATATCATTAATATATACACAAAATAATCTGGGAGACAAAGTATTACCTTGGTTGACTCCTCTTTTAAATTCTAACTCTTCTGACAAACCCTTACCTATTACTTGAACTATCCCTTTTGTACCTAGATACATTTCCCTTTCTATCTTAACAAATGTTTTCAGTAGGCCTACTTTAAATAATTCTAGACACAGTAAGACTCTATCAACACCATCGAATGCCCTCTCAAAGTCTAGAAAAGCTACATAAAGTCTATCTTTTCCTGTAGGATATTTCTCTATGAACCCTTGTAGTATTAATACTCTATCTGTCGTTCCATATCCCTCTCGAAATCCCCCCCTGCTCCTCTACTATCAATTTATATCTTTAATTAGTGAAATTGGACGATAATTGTCATGGCTCCCAGGATCCCCCTTTTTTAGAGGCACTAATAGAGATTTCTTCCATACCGAAGGCCACTGATGAAGAAAAAGAATCTGACTGAACAGAACTAACAACAGAATTAGGATCCATAATATAAATCTTTTACATACTTTAGTTGGAATCCCATCAATTCCTGGTGCCGATCCTCCTTCCATTTGTTTAAGGCACTCTCTAACCTCTCTTTCCGATATATCCTCTAATAATTCATAATCATTGAAAAGAAAAATATCTATAGAAACGTTAAGGGGAAAGTTGAACTAAATCAAAACATACTATGTGTATACAGGTTGCTGATACGGGCGTGTCAGCAATATTTTTGGAACGGCTTATCGTATGAAGAGGAAACTTCAGGGGCATCATGAGTGGGATGTTCAGCTGAGCAAAAGGTACAATGTACCTGCTACTACTGTTGTTAATCATGCTGCTACTGTTGTTACTACTAATAATAACACACTATTACTACTACTACTGTTCCTACTACTATCATTACTAACACTACTACTATGAAGCTAGTACAATTAAGGCTACAGGTAGGAAGGTGAAAATTTGACGGAATATTGAAGGGGAATTTAAACTAAATTAAAATACACTGTACGCATGCAGATTGTCAAAAGGACGTATTTCAAGAATTGATTTAGGTATTAAGTTAGAACTTTCGGAGAATAATTAAAGGGGAAGATATATTGACAAAAAGGTAATGCATGTAACACTAATAACACTGCTACTTTTACTAATACTACTGCTGCTACTAAACTACTCCAACTGCTACTCCAATTGCAACAACTTGTAAGGCTTAGAGTATTAAGAGGAAAAGGGTATCAAAAGGGCGTCAAAAGCGCACATCAACAATATTTTTGGAACGGCTTAACGTGTCAAGGTGGAACTTCCGGGGCATCATGAAAGCGAGATTGAACTGACAAAAGACAATATGCACATGCTACTACCGCTATTAATACTGCAGCTACTACTGAAACTACTACTACTAATACATCACTAACACTGCAACTACTTAAACTACCACCGAAACTACTGCGATAATAGTACTATTAAGGCTAGGTCTATGAAGGTAAAATTTGAGAGAATATTGATGGTTAATTCGAACCAACAAAATACACTATGTGCATCTAGATTGGCGAAATAGCGTATCTTAAGAATTGATTTGTGTATTAAGTTGGAACTCTCAGAGAATACTAAAAGGGGAAGATCAATTGACCAAAAGGCAACATGTGCACACTACTACTAATATTACTACTGCTGCAACATTTACTAGTTCTACTGCTACTAATAGTATTGCGCCAACTACTACTTCTATTGCAACTACTTGTTAGGTTAAGAGCATTAAGAAGAAAATTTCAAGAAGTATATGAATATACAGGTTATCAAAAGTACAAATGGACAATGTCATAGCAATGGCTATTTGTATTAAGTTGAGCAACAATAATACTGCTGTGACTACTATTAAAACTATACCTAAGGGTATGAAGGTGAAATTTTCAAAGAATATTTATGAAAATTTTTGTTGTACGGATGACAACCTTCCATCTGTATGCAGGTAGTCAAAAGGGCATATCAGGAATATCTTAGGAACAGTTTCGTATGTGAAATTAAAACTTACAACGCTTGTTGTGGGGGATGTTGAACTAACCAAAAGACAATATTTGCATCATAATACTAGTGCTTATACTCCTACAACTACTACTACTGCTATTAATATTATTACTGCTACTAATTTTAGTACTGCTACTACTACTACTGCTACTACTATTAACTCTACTCCTGATGCTACTACTATAGCTACTGGTGCTACTACTACTGCTACTAAACCTAAGGGTATTAAGGCGAAAATTTTGGGAAATATTGTAACTGTATTGGGATAAAACTAAACACACCATGCCCACATAGGTTGTCAAGAGGACGTATCAGTAATGCTTCAGGACCGGTTGGTGGTATTAAGCTAAAAATTTCATCGTGTGTTCAAGGGGATGTTGAAAAAAAGGTGCTATATGCATACTGCTACTAATGCTACTACACAAGCTAAGGGCGTACAGGTGAAGCTTTCAGGAAATATTAAGGGGGGTGCTGAATTAAACCAAAAAAAACTATGATTATGTAGATTGTCAATAGGGTGACAAAGCAATATCACAATAACGGCTTATACTATTAAGTTAGACCTTTCCGGGCAAGTTGTGACGGATTTTGAACTAGCCAGAAGACACTATGTATATTTTTGATACTACTTCTACGGTAACTGTAGTTAATGAGACTAAGAGCATTTAGTTTAAACGTTTAGGGGGACTTTCAATTAAAAGAAAAAACGATATGCATGAAAGTATTAAAGGCCATATAGGCAATATCAGTCAGCGCTGCTCTATCATAGTTAGTAAGTAATATCATTGATATTTTAAAGAAGCTAATTTGAATAGAAATTCAAAGTTCTAGTACCCGTTTTAAGAGTCAAAACTGATCGGAGGGCAATCAGCCCTCCTCTTTAGTTCATAGTTTTCCAAACACTTCCAGTCAAAATTTAAAATAACCATTTTGTTCAGCATAGCTGAATGATCTTGTAACTGTATCACAAGGGCTATTGTGTAGGTTAAAGCCCCAGAGTTATTCAATTCGTCCATTATGTTTAAAAACTAAATGTCGCCTTAAGATTAGATCAAAAAGCACGCAAGAGATCAATAAAAATTGAAATTGTCAACATCCCTAGGGTAATCTTCTAAGTAACAAAGCTGAACTCAATTATCTACAGCTAATTTCTAACCGAGTCAAACTCAAAACGAGCAGAAGTTAATATGAGTAGGGCTCAAAACCGAAACCCCTATACCTTCCCAAGGCCAGAGTATAATTTGCACTGAAAAAATTATAAATTTTAAATTTTTTCACTTTTATATCTTTAATAAATAAAATATTATTAACATTTTAAGGACTAAATATCAGCATATGCATATTAAACTGACAATGCACATTCATTTGTATTTTTTTCAGGAAAGTAAAACTCATGTTCTGGCCTTGAGAAGTCTTAGGGGTTTTGAGCCCTACTCATATTAATTTCTGCTCGTTTTGAGTTTGACTCGGTTAGAAATTAGCTGTAGATATTTGTGTCCAGTTTTGTTACTTAGGAGATTATCCAGGGATGTTGACAATTTCAATTTTTATTGAACTCTTGCGTGTTTTTTTATTCTTCATTCCTACTAACTTTCTTTTATTGTGATTTCTTGCTTTGATATATTTTACAGTGCCTTCCATATTGGTTAGTTGTTCTGACAAACTTTTTGCTTTTCTTTACCGAGATATATAAATTTTTTGCTTCGCATGACAGATTTTTTGACGAGACATGCAAGTTCAACAATGTTAGCTCGTTATAGCCAATTTAAGAGTAAGACTTTTTCTTGTCTTAGCTCAAGATTCTAAAGATTTTAACCGTAATTAAATGTAGCTTGAATCCAGTTTACATTTTTTTTTTCGCGTTTTTTTTATTCAATTTATCTCCTCCCCACCTTCAATTGCTGCTTTCTTCCCCCTTAGCCCTATAAATTCAAACATGTATGACTCTTTCATATCAGTAGCAAAGAGCATCTATTGGCAGTTCATACGAATATAGATTTAAAGACCAGAATGTTTCCTTAAAATAACAAAGACAATTTGAAGTGTTTCTTTCAGCAGGAAGGTTGAATGCTCAAGCAAGTAACAATAATCTAGTTACTCTACATGTAAAACTCAGAAGATTTAACAGGGTTGAAACATCCAGCAATTTATAGTCAATATTGGTTATGCAAATGAAGTTCTAAACAGGATGACTATGTGGCATCAGCCCCGGGTGGACCAAAAATATATATAAATTAAATGTTTTTCGACCCTTAGGGGAGGGGGAAATCAAATTTTTCTGACAAAAAAGCGTTGTTGTGATCTTTGCCCCCGTCCGCTGGGAGAATGCCTGTGGTCCGTCTCTCCGCTCAGAAAAATTTCCAAGGACCAAAACAGATGTTATCAAAAGGACTTTGAAAATATGTATATCCCTGGTAAACAACTGCTGCCTCGGATTCTTCTCTAAATGTTTGAATAAGCAAGTCATTTTCTGAATGAAATTACACTTCCAATTTTTCGGAAAAGCCCTTATTTTTACCTGGGGGCATCGGCCCGCAGGCAGATTTAAAATATTTACAAAGTAAATATTTGCCGACCTTCACGGGGGGGGTCACATTTCCCTAGAAATAAAGTCTTGTTGTAATCTTTGGCCCGACCCTCCTCGAAAATGCCAGCGGTACGTCCCCCCTCTGTAAAAAATTTCCAGAGACCACAATAGGAAAGGCCTTTGTTTTTACCTCTGCACTCGTTGGCATCCTGAGAGGTTGCTCTTTTCCATGGTCGATCATTATAGAAGGGTTTACAAATATCGCAATCAGGTCCATCTGTATTGTGCTCGCAGCGACATACAAGGTGACTTTCACCGTCCATTGACGTGCTGGGTACACATTCGGAGGCATGCCCATTACATTTGCACCTAAATGAAAATTTTAGGTTTTTGTAATCTAGGTTTTTCATTCCAATTATAAAAATTAAAAGAAACATTATAACTTCACACCTGTTCGGAATTATAAATAGCTGTAATATAGTTAAATAAAAAATAAATTTTGGCAGGCTTAACATGAAAGCCGTTTTTGATAATATTCAGCATCAAAGCTATATCTAACAGCTCTGCAGTTATGGACGCAGTCAAAAAGAGCACGAGGCAGCACCTACCCCTCCTCCCTGAAGCTCTACAGTTTGAGATAGATGTATCCAAAACAGAAGAATAAATTGGAAAGTAAAGCGTAAAAAGCTTATATGCAGTGCTCACCTCCAGTTTAGGAATATATCTGAACTGCCACTTCTCTGTCGTCTCAAGTAAACTCAAATTTAATTAGTAAAGAACTCAATTTTCTTACTGCACATACTTGACTAGTTGTTGCTGTTGAGTTGACGGTCGAGCAAATTAACCGCTCATATTAACCGTTCGATGTCATTTGGACTTCATATCAAGCTACGTCAATTTGAAATCACACAAGTAAAATTTGGCACAGGCCTTGTCAGTTTTAGTTTATTATTAAGCTATTTAAGCAGTACTTTAACAACACGTGTTTTTCTTTATTAAATAAATAAAACAAGTTTTTTCAACTTAAAGTAAGGAGCAACACTAAAACTCAAAACGAAAAGAAACTGTTCCATATATACAGGAGTTGTCCCACTCTCCTCAATACCTCGCTCTTTACGCTAAAGTTTTACTGTTTTCACAATCTTTTAAGAACGACTCCTGAAAAACAAGGACGTTTAATTAGAAAAGGAAGCTATTCGAATAGCGCTAAAAAATTTAGCGTGAAGAGCAAGGTATTGAGGAGATATCCCCTTCATATTCCGAATAATTTCTGTTTGCTTTGAGTTTTACTATTGCTCCTCACTTTCAATTGAAAAAAGAACTTTTTTTATTCAATTCATGATAAATCCAGTAAACATAGGAGCAACTGCTACTACGGCCAAAATGATGGTCCGTAGAGTTGAATTTAGCTAAATGACACTAAAATATGAAACAATTTAGACAATGGAAAACATTTAGAAAATAAAATTCTATGAAAGAGTTGTATCTAAGAAATCGGAAAATAGGTTTTGAGTACTCAAGCAAGAAAAACAAAACAATAAAATACATTGTAATATGTTCCTTATGCTTGCATGTATAACGGAGTATCTACAGGTACACCAACTTGCATTAATGGTTGTCAATCGGAACACCGTGCTCACTGGGCCACCGACATCGTTCACTCAATACTTTGGCCTTTGAAATGTCTAGTCAGCCCATGGTTTGTTCAACTTCAAACTCAAATATCAAATATCACTATTAACTTCATATATCACTTCAAATTAACTTAACTTCATTTAACTTCAAATATCAAATATTCTTAATTTAACTTCAAATATCACTACGTAATCATTATATGGGTGCTAGGGAAAAATCTGAATACGTTTGAGTTTGGAATAAAAAAATAAAAAAGAACTTTATAATTTCATCTTTTTTAAAATCCAAAATGCCTAGATCTGCCCCCCCCTCCCCAAAGAAAAAGCCAGAGAATATTGCTCAAAACTGTAACCGATGAAAACAAAGAGAAAAAACCCAAACTGTTTTGCTCCAACGACCACACTAAAGATTCTTTTTAGAGATAAGCTTTTAAATTTTTTTTAAAGAAATATCTTTTTCAGGGTTTAAATAAGAAAATCTGTAAAAACTACGGTGTGTAACACAAAGACATACCCGGGGGGGGGGGGTCAAACAAGTTTCTAGCAAAATAATTTCTAAGCTGTTTGAAAAACCTATTGTATTTTCGGGTATTTTCTTTAAAATAATATTATAGAAAATCGGGTATTTTCTTTAAATTAGTACTATTTTAAAATAGTATTATTTAAAATAGTGTAAAATAGTATAATATATTATAGTATTATAATAGTATTTTTTGTATTTTCTAAAAAATACTAGAACCATGGGCATCCATAAGCTGACTTTTATGGGGGGAGGGCTTACCAGGTCTAATCGGCCCTTCCAATGCTGTATAATAGAAATCTCAAAATAAAAATATAAGGCAGCATCATTCAGCCAGGGGGCTGGGGCCCCCTTCTGCCCCCCCCCCCCATATGGGCTCCCATGACTAAAACTATTTGAAAAAATACGTTTTACTTAAGCGTATGATTAATGTTTGATATTTGTCGGAGGAAGAAACTTCAGTTTCAAGTACGTAATAAAATAAATAAATTATTTGTAAAAACCAATTGAGCATATGAGTAACATCTGAAATACCTCTTGTTCAGTTTCTTTTTTGGTCAACATACAGGAGGAAATTTCCGTTTCGAGTAAAACCGTTGTAGGTTATTTGAAAAAAAATTGTGCTGACGAAAATTGTGTTATATTTGACTTTTTTCCAGATTTCAGTTATCAAACAGTTCGTGGTAAGGAACTGTAAGTAAGGAGCGACCCGGCTCAATAGTAGCCGAAACTCTAAAAACTTGACTTTATTTCAAATATATAAGTTTCATTAAGTTTAGTTTTACCCATCAAAAGTTACGCGCCTGAGAAAATTTGCCTTATTTTCGAAAAAAAAGGGGGAAACACCCCCAAAAAGTCATAGAACTTTAATGAAAATCACACCATCGGATTCAGCGTATCAGAAAACCCAACTGCGGAAGTTTCAATTTCCTATCTGCAAAAATGTGAAATTTTGTATTTTTTGTCAGAAGAAAGATCAGGGATGCGTGTTTATTTGTTTTTTGTTTTTTTTTTTATTTCCCTAGGGGTGATCGTATTGATCCAGTAGTCCTAGAATATCGTAAGAGGGCTCATTTTAACGGAAATTAAAAGTTCTACTGCCCTTTTTAAGTGACCAAAAAAATTGGAGGGCAACTTGGCCCCCTCCCACGCTCATTTTTTCCCAAAATCACCCAATCAAAATTTTGAGATAGCCATTTTGTTCAGCATAGTCGAAAATCTAATAAATATGTCTTTGAGGATGGCTTAATCCCCCACAGTTCCCGGGGGAAGGGCTGGAAGTTATGAACTTTGCCCATTGTTTACATATAGTATTGGTTAATGGGAAGTATAAAGATATTTCAGGAGGAATTTTTTCTGATGGTAGGGGGTGTTGGAGGAGGGGTTACGGGGGAGGATCCTTCCATGGAGGATGTTTCCTTGGGGGAAGGGACAATTCTATGAAGGGGGCGCCGGATTTTCCAGCATTATTTAAAAAATGATCAGAAACTAAATAAAAAACTAGTTTTTTCAACTGAAAGTAAGGAGCAATTTTAAAACTTAAAACAAACAGAAGTTATTACGTATATGAGGGGGTTCTCCCCCTAGTCAATACCTCGCCCTTTTCGCTAAAGTTTTTTTTAGTAGTTTCAAAAAAGCTATCTATTCTAATTAACCGGCCTTTGTGATTCAGGGGTTAGTGATTCGAACAAAATTCGAACTTTAGCGTAAAGAGCAAGGTATCGACTAGGCGGCAAACTCTCTAATATACGTAATAAAACATACGAATATAGAAGTTCGTTACGTAAGTTATTTCGTAAGTTACGTCAGAACAAAATTTCGAGAAAGCCATTTAGCCAAAAAAGTAAAATTAATATGCAAATTTCGTTTTAATTATTCATGTACGGTGGGCCAAATTCAAAGCTGCATTAATTCAAAAACGTTCAGAAATTAAATAAAAAAAACAAGTTTTTTTTAACTGAAAGTAAGGAGCGACATTAAAACTTAAAACGAACAGAAATTATTCCGTATATGAAAGGGGCTGTCCCCTCCTCAATACCTCGCTCTTTACGCTAAAGCTTGAATCTGTCACACCACTTTATTTTTTAAAACAATAAAAAACTTTAGCGTAAAGAGCGAGGTATTGAGGAGGGGACAGTCCATTTCATATACGGAATAATTTCTGTTCGTTTTAAGTTTTAATGTCCCTCCTTACTTTCAGTTAAAAAAAACTTGTTTTTTTTTATTTAATTATGGAGTAAAGAACGAGTTTCGAGCAAATAAGCTCTAGGCTATTCGACGAACCTAGTACATTTTAGAGTAAAACTAATATCTGATATTTCTTGTTTTCAATTTTTCTTTTGTACCGACACTGAGGAAAAAACTTCCGTTTCAAGCGAAAGCAAAAGAGCACAGTTATTTGAAGTCGCATAGGCCTACTATCTAGATGATGGATTAACAAAATTAGATGACGTCATATTCAAAGAAAGATATCAGAAACTTATTACAGCCACTGTTTGACAGAAAACATGACGTCACATTCTCTCTACAAGATGCACTCATAAGATAGGATGACGTCATATTAAAAAGAAAGCTGTACCCATAGAAGTAATGCTCGCATTACTTCAGTTTTTGGCGATTCGTAGAAGAGAAAGGTGATAGTCAGATAGAAGTACAACAACATATTCAACCATGATATTTTACACATTTCTTTTTAAGGTGCTCTTTTGAGTCAACATGGAGGAAGTAACTTCCGTTTCAAGTAAGTAAGTTATGAATTATTTGAAAAAAAATTCACGGTTTTAGAAAATATTTGAAATTTCTTTTCCATATTCTCTTTTAAGACAACGTAGAGGAATAAACTTCCGATTCGAGTATGTAAGCAAGAAATTACTTGAAAGAAAAAAATTAGGTTTAGCATATAGTTAATACTTGTGATTTTCCTCTTCATTGGGCGCATTCCGCATCGCGATCAAAATTAATGATGATTGATGTTTTGGAATGAAATTTGTTCCACGCCGCCGAAATAAAACAAAGGGGGGGGGGGCTCCATCCAATAGTAATTTCTGTTCCGCGTTTGTAAAATAACTAGTTATTTTAATTCTAGTCGAAGGAGTTGAATTAAAAATGGGCGGGACATAATAAGTCTTGTTCGCATAGACAGTTGATAGAATTCCGTACAATAATATACTCGGGAATCATGAAATTAATGTGTATGAATATATTTTCTCATAGATTTTGTTTGATATTTCTTACTCATAAAGGATGATTAAAATTTTTAACTTTTATACGGATATTTGCAGCACATCGTCAAGGGAATATACAGGATTTTTGTTTCGGGGGGGGGGGGATAGGTTTAAAAACACATAAAAAATGTGTTTATATGTATAACGTTACGTTTTCGCGAGTCAGACAAAACTTCGGGGGTGGGGTTCAAACCCACCCATCCCCCTCCGACTAAATGAGGCTTTGAAAATCCCACTACTTGACTTGAAATTAGCTTGCTAGCGTATCTCAACGAAAATTCTTTGAAATTAGCCAACGCCTAACATAAAGTTTGACTGAACAAAAAGTATCTCAATTCAGTGGGGTAAACACCAACTTTTTGTGGATGCACATTTATAGCATTTTAAGAACGGGGCTCTTTGCTAGACCTGTGCCTATCTTGCAAAGAAGGAGTTATATGAAGGCTGGCTATTTTGTAAGCCTAATGTGGTAAATTAATATGGCCTAATATGGTAAAAGTGTTTTTTTCACATTATTTAGCTTGGTACCAAGCAAGCACAATACTCAACAGGTGGGTCACTTTAATTGATTTTGATTGTAAGCCACCCCTAGTCTTCTATAACCTTATGAACTGTTACCAATATTTTGAATTTTCAAAATACATGCCTAAAGTTCCCGGTCCAGAACCGTAATCAATGATAAATAAACACAGATAAACGACCCTCCTCTTGTCATCATTAATTATAAATTCTCGAGGTAGAATGTACACATTATGTCTATTTTGAGCCACCCCAGAGGAAGAAACTTCAATTTCTAGTAAAGAAATTAAAAATGGTTTGAGCTTTAGTATATAGGCCTGTTTTATCACTCATCAATGTGCTAAGATCTTACATCTTTTGTCAGAAAACACTTAAAAGTGAAATCTTTGAACTAAGATCTTACATCTTTTGTCGTTTTTATGCAAACATCTTTTATCAGTCTGCTCTGATCAGCGGTCTGAGAACAATGATGAGTAGATCATCAAAGTTCTCTCATCATTGTTCTATATGACAGAAAGATGGCGTCTTTTATGCTTTTTGCTAACATCAGTGAGTTGTAAGATCTTAGAACAAAGATGAGTTAAAAAACGATAATCTTTGCAGAAAGATGTTAGATCTTAGTGCTAAAAAACGGGCCTTATGACTAACACTTAATCAGGGTTGCCACCTGTAACACAAAAGTCCTATTTTTGAACTATTTATTTTGTTTGGCACTGTAGCATGTGCTCAGGGTTGCTAAACTATGACGAAAGTTCTATTTTAGCACTGTTACAGTCAATTTTTTGACTATAGCACCGAAAATCGCTGTGTAGCACGCAAATTTGGGCAATTGTAGCACTTTAGGAACTGACCTTGGTGGCAACCTTGCACTTATTACTTATAACATCCCTTTTCAGCTAATGCTTTGAGTCAACACACAGGAAGAAACTTCAATTTTCAGTAGGTAAGTTAAAAATCGTTAAAGAAAATTAACAGTACTTTAGTATATTTTTTTTTCTAAATACGCGGCGCCAGGTATAATTAAATATCTGATTTGCCGCTAGTCTTTTATCACGGTTTTTAAATGACTATTGAATCTTATTTTAATTGAAAGAGTCAACAGAGAAACTTTTAAAATAACTTCCTCGGGAAGATCATTCTAGATCGAAGTCAACGTTTTTCTAGTGCAACGTCGGATGAAGCTGTTTTTCAAGCACCGGTACTCTACTCTCGGCTTGTATTCAATTCTATTCAAGATAATTGGACCGAGCCGCTAGTGGTTGATATTTCTCTTTTTCAGGATATCTTTTGATCCAAAGCCGAGAGAAAAAAAAAACGTTTGTTTTGAGCAAACAAATTATAAATTATTTGGAAAAAACTCCAGGGTTTTAGAAAACGACAAATACTTAAATCTTCCTTTTTAATTTTCTCTTTTGAATCAACACTAAGAAAGAAACTTAAATTTCTAGTTAGTAAGTAAAAAATTGCTTATGATAAACAATTGTGCTTTTATGTATAATTAATGTACAACATTTTTCTAAATCTTATTTAATCCAATATGGAGGAAGAAAATTTCATCTTGAGTAATTAAGATATAACTTATTTGAAAAAAAAACTTTAAGGTTTCAGCAAAGGACAGATATTTAAAATTTCCATTTCAGGTTTTCTTTTAAGTCAACACAGAAACAGATCGAGTTGAAAAGTTAAAAATATTTTAAGCAAATAGTTTTGTTTGGCATATGACTCCTATTTGATTTCCTTTTCTTTTTTTTGGATTTCAGTTATTATAGAGTTAAGAACAAATATTCGACCAAATATGACTATTATACGTCAAGTAAAACTAATATACTCGTTTTAAGTTAAAAATCCTTTCAGAACAACCATAGTGCTTTAGCAGATGACTAATACTCGATAATTCTCGACTCTTGATAGTTCAGACTTTTTTTAGCTCATCGTGAGGAAGAAACCTTTCTTTTCGAGCAAGAATATATAAATCATCTGAAAAACAAATTTCGACGGAATTAATTTCTCTATATCCGTTCGTTGTTGAGTGACAGATACCCTACGAGTCAAAATGAAAGAAAACGACTTTAGTTTCACGTAACTAGCTTATAAATTAGTTTTACGTTAGTAAGTTATTTCAAAAAGACCGTTCTTAAGAATATGCCTATTCCCTCTGAGTCAACATGGAAGAAAACAACTTTAGTTTACAGTTATAAATTCTCTTAAAACAGTTGTTCTTAAGCATATGAGTAATATTTGATATTCTTCATTTTCAGGTTCCCTTTGAGTTAGCATGGAAGAAAATAAATTCAGTTTCACGTAATTAAGTTATAAATTATTTGAAAAAGATTTTTCTTAAGCATGTGAGCAATATTTGAGATCTTTCTTTTTCGGGTTCCCTTTGAGTCAACATGGAAGAAAACAACTTCAGTTACACGTAAGTAAGTTATAAGTTATTTGAAAAACATAGTTCTTAGGAATATAAATAATATTTGATATTTTCTTTTTCAGGTATCCTTTGAATCAACATGAATGAAAACGACTTTAGTTTAACGTAAGTAACTTGTAAATTATTTCATAAAGATTGTTCTTAAGCATATGACTAATATTCGATATTTTTCTTTTTCAGGTTCCCTCTGAGTCAATATGGAAGAAAACAACTTTAGTTTGACGTAAGCAAGTTGTAAATTATTTGAAAAAATTTGTACTAAAGTATATGATTAATATTTGATATTTTTCTTTATCAGGTTCCCTCTGAATCAACACGGAAGAAAACAACTTTAAGTTCACGAAAGTAAGGTATATGTTATACTTTTAAATAAGTTATAAATTATTTCAAAAAGACTGTTCTTAAGCATATAACTACTATTTGATCTTTTTCTTTTTCAGGTTCCCTCTGAGTCAACATGGAAGAAAACAAATTTAAGTTCACGAAAGTAAGTTACATGTTATACTTTGAAATAAGTTATAAATTATTTCAAAAAGACTGTTCTTAAGCATATGACTAATATTTGATATTTTTCTTTATCAGGTTCCCTCTGAGTAAACATGGAAAAAAAACCTTTAGTTTCACGTAAATAAGTTATACATTATTTGACAAAGATTGTTCTTAAGCATATAACTACTATTTGATCTTTTTCTTTTTCAGGTTCCCTCTGAGTCAACATGAAAAAAAACAACTTTAAGTTCACAAAAGTAAGTTATATGTTATACTTTTAAATAAGTTATAAATTATTTCAAAAAGACTGTTCTTAAGCATATGGCTAATATTTGATATTTTTCTTTATCAGGTTCCCTCTAAGTAAACATGGAAAAAAAACCTTTAGTTTCACGTAAGTAAGTTATAAATTATTTCAAAAAGATTGTTCTTAAGCTTATGACTAATATTTGCTATTTTTCTTTTTCAGGTTCCCTCTGAGTCAATATGGAAGAAAACAACTTTAATTTAACGTAAGTAAGTTATAAATTATTTCAAAAGATTGTCCTTAAGCATATGATTAATATTTATATTTTCCCTTTTCAGGTTCCCTCTGAGACAACATGGAAGAAAACAACTTTAAGTTCACGTAAGTAAGTTATAAATTAATTGAAAAACATTGTTCTTAAGAATATGATTAATATTTGCTATTTTTTGTTTTTCAGGTTCCCTTTGTATGTAAGAAAACAAGTTTAATTTTACGTAAGTAAGTTATAAATTATTTCAAAAAGATTGTTCTTAAGCATATGATTAATATTTATATTTTCCCTTTTTAGGTTCCCTCTGCGACAACATGGAAGAAAACAACTTTTAAGTTCACGTAAGTAAGTTATAAATTACTTGAAAAAGATTGTTCTTAAGCATATGACTAATATTTGCTATTTTTCTTTTTCAGGTTTCCTCTGAGTCAATATGAAAGAAAACAACTTTAATTTCACGTAAGTAAGTTATAAATTATTTCAAAAAGATTGTTCTTAAGCATATGATTAATATTTATATTTTACCTTTTCAGGTTCCCTCTGATACAACATGGAAGAAAACAACTTTAAGTTCACGTAAGTAAGTTATAAATTATTTGAAAAAACATTGTTCTTAAGCATATGACTAATATTTGCTATTTTTCTTT
>JAQQPU010018743.1:0-17190 GCA_029168905.1 Artemia sp. Kazakhstan ARC1039
AACAAAGCTGGATGATTTTGATCGGGAGTCCCTACTCGACAGCCTTGTATTTCATGGGGCCAAACAGTTACCCAGTGTGGAAAGTCGCACGGCAATACTTCAAATTCTGAACAGCAAAATGTCTCTGACTGAACTCTCGCCTTCTGATCTGATCAATGTGTACCGTCGCCGCCTGAATAATCAGGCCCCACAGACTGAATAAAGTTCTACTAGAGTTGCTCCGATCATTGTTACATTTTCAAGCAAAGATGTGGCCCGAAAAGTGTTTAGACTTGTTTAGTGCTTAGTGTTTAGTGTTTAGTGCTAGACTTGCATCTACTGGTATTTTTATATCGGAGTCTAACAAAGCGTCGCCGGGACATTTTGAATGCGGCTAAAGACATTTACGGTCCGCGTAATACGTGGTCAGATCAGGGTCAGATATTGGCAAAGCCTAGTGTAGGGTCAGCAATAAAGAAAATAAAGTCTATTGCTGATTGCATTTAGTATTAGATTTTATGATTTGTTTGTTTGTTTTCGTTTTTTTTCTTTGTTTTTTTTTTCTTTTAATAAGCTGTTTTTTGTGTGTATGTGTTGGTTTGTTTTTTAGGTATGTTTAGTATCTTGCAGTATTGCAGTATTGGTATGATTGTTGTGATTTTATTTATTTATTTATTTTTATTTATAGCCCCTTAGTTATTTTTTTATTTATTTTATTCTATGTGTGTCGCGGTGCATGTTTGATACATAGTCTCCTTAAGTTATATGAATTTTTCTAACTCAGACTCTGGGGATTTTTACTCCCTTGATGGGCGTTTACTTCAATTACAAAGAATCCCCTTAGATGTTTTTAGTATTATTAATAATTCTATTGGTCAATTTAAAAGAAATTCCCTAAATATTTCCCAATCAATTAATAGTAAGTATATTTCTGATTTAAAGTGGTCTACTAGACGATATGATAATTTTTCGGTCCTTCTACTTAATACTCAGGGTCTATGCTCATCGATTGATCAGTTGAGGCAGATAGTTTTTGATGGGCGACCCGATGTTATCGGATTATGTGAGACTTTTCTTAATTCTAGCAATAAAATGCTTTTAGATATAGCCGGTTACAGAATGGAGCGACTAAATCGCAGAAGGATGGCAAAGGGTGGACTAGTAATGTATATTTCTGACATTTTTCCCTATACTGTTCGAAGCGATCTGTCAAGGAATGACGAACGGGTTTTTAATCCCAGTTTACTGAAATTAATTTAAAAAATAAGGTTTTGATAATTGATAATGTTTATAGATCTCCCAGTGGATCCGTCCCTTCTTTTCTTCAGGTCTTTGATGAGGTCTTGGATTTAATAGGCAGACGTCCATGTGAACTTGTAATAATGGGAGACTTTAACTTAAATCTAATTGACATGGCTTCCTCTACTACGGTGGATTTTCTCTCAGATATGCTCACTGCTGGGGTTCTACCAACAACCTGTATTCCAACACGTGTAAATGATACGTCAGCGTCTTTAATTGATTAATTAAAAAAACTTTTTCACAAAATAAGTTTTTCAAAGAAAAGTAAAGAACTCCATTAAACAAAAATGAGCAAAAATAAAATCAAATAATCTACCAAGCGTGAAACTACCACAAATCAACATCGATAAATAAATGAAACCCAAACTGAACAGAAATTTCAATAAATAACCGAGTCAAACTCAAAACGAGCAGAAACTAACATAAGTTTTGTGCAAAACCCCTATGCCTTCCCAAGGCCAGAACAAAATTTGCACTTTACTGAAAAAATATAAATGTTTTTACTTTTATAACTTTAATAAATCAAATAATATTAAGATTTTGATTACTAAATATAAGTATATGTATACTAAACTGACAATGCAGATTCATTTGTATTTTTTCAGTAAAGTGCAAATTATGATCTGGCCTTGGGAAGGCATAGGGGTTTTGAACCCAACTTATGTTAATTTCTGCTCGTTTTGAGTTTGACTCGGTTATTTAATGTAATTTCTTTTCGTTTTGGGTTTCATTTATTTATCGATGCTGATTTGTGGTAGTTTCACGCTTGGTAGATTATTTGATTTTATTTTTGCTCATTTTTGTTTAATGGAGTTCTTTACTTTTCTTTGAAAAACTTATTTTGTGGAAAAAGTTTTTTAATTAATTTCTGTTCGTTTTATATTGACATAGTCTTTTCAGAGAAAAAGAAAATAATATTTTAAATCTTTTTGTTTTTTTAAACATTTATAGTTTGGCCTGCTATTTGTATGCTGGAGAAAAATTTTCAGCAATTTTTAACAACATACACCCTTTTAAAAATCTGGACACAAATAGTACTGTTTAATTTAGTTTCATACCTCCTCTAGTTGACCTGAAATGGAAAACTTGATACCATTCGCAAAAAAATCTATTTACTTTCTTTGATAGCTTGGATACACTTACGCTATTTTGATTAGGTTAAATCTTAAGAGCAGAAGCAGCCCCAAAAGTTTGAACATAAAACCCTCATTCGTTCTTGGGATACTGCTGAGATGCCTTATTGGGAATTAGCATTAACACAGTGCATTTTGATATAATCTTATGGCAACATTTAGTTTTTAAACAAAGTCAAATGGGAGGGTGGGTGTGGGAGGGGGATTAGTTTTCCTCCAATCACTTTCGACTATTAAAAAGGGCATCAGCCCTTTGTATTTTCAATCGAATGAGCCCTTTTCGAAGTTCCTACGACAACTCCTTTGATACAAAGTGCCCTGGTCTAAACAACAACAACAATAAAAAATAATACATTATACACACATCGATCTTTACTATAACAATGTCAAGTCTTCCAACCACTTTCAACTATTAAAAAGGGCACTAAGCCTTTCAATTTCCAATTTTTGAGTTTCTACGACAACACTTCCTATAAACACCTTATATGCCCCCAGGGCATAACTTACAACTCTTACCCTATGGGCTGTGAGGGTGGTTGTCATCCTCTAAGACCTAATTTCCAGAAATTTCAACTACTTTAAACAAAATGGCTCTCTCAAAATTTTTATTGGATGTGTCTGGGAAAATGGTGGGCGTGAGAAGGGCGTTAGTCTTTCTCCAATCACTTTCAACTATTAAAATAGGCACTAGCCCTTTCAATTTCCAATCAAATGAGCCCTTTTGAAGTTTCTAGGACAACGCTTTCAATAAAAACCTTATATGGCCGCAGGGGATAACTTACAACCCTCGCCGTGAGGGCTGGGGCGGAGGGGTGTTTGTCATCCTCACAGACCTAATTTCGAGAACTTTCTACTACGTTGAACAAAATGGCTATCTGAAAATTTTGATTGGGTGTGTTTGGGGGAATGGTGGGCGCGAGAGAGAGGTTAGTTACCGTCCAATCACTTTCAACTATTAAAAATGGCACTAGTCCTCTAAATTCCCAATTGAATGAGCCCCTTTTGAAGTTTTTACGACAGCTCTATCATTAAAAACCTTATATACCCCCAGGGTATAACTTACAACCTTCGCCCTGGGGACTCTGGGGGGCTTGTCATCCTTAAATACATAATTTCCAGAACTTTCAACTACGTTGAACAAAATGGCTATCTCTAAACTTTGATTGAATGTGTTTGGGGAAATGGAGGGCGTAAGAGGGGGGTTAATTACTCTCTACTCACTTTCGACTATTAGAAAGGGCAATTTCAATTTCCAATCAAATGAGCCCCTTTTGAAATTTCTACAACAACTTTCTATATGCCCCCAGGGCATAACTTACAACCCTTGCACTGAAAGCTCTGATGGGGTTATCATCCTAAAAGACCTAATTTCCAGAACTTTCGAATACGTTGAACAAAATGGATATATAAAAATTTTGATTGGATGTGTTTGTGGAAATGGTGGGCGTGAGAGGGGGGTTAGTTGCCCATCAATCACTGTCGACTATTAAAAAGGCAATAGCCCTTTCAATTGCATGAGCCCTTTTGGATGTTTTCACAACATCGCTTTCAATAAAAACCTTACATGCTCCCAGGGCATAACTTAAAACTCTTGCCCTGAGGGTTGTGGGGGGGATTGGTTGTCATCCTTAAAGACCTAAATTCCAGAACTGAGGGATGTGGGGGAGTGTCCCCCCCAAAAACATAATTTCTATCTGGAAATCCACAACACTGAACAAAATGGCTATCTAAAAATTTTGATTGGATGTGTTTGAGGAAAAGGTGGGCGAGAGAGGGGGGCTAGTTGCCCTCAAATCACTTTCGACTATTCAAAAGGGCACTAGACCTTCGAATTTCCAATCGAATGAGCCCTTTTTCAAGTTTCTATGAAAAAGATTTCAATAAAAACTTATATGCCCCCAGGGCATAACTTATAACCCTTGCTCTGAAGACGGTGAGGGGAGTGTCCTGCTCAAAGGTATAATTTCCTGAACTTTAACTGCGTGGAACAAAATGGCTATTTCAAAATTTTGATTGGATGTGTTTGGGGAAATGGTGGGCGTAGAAGTGGTGTTAGTTGCCTTCCAATTACTTTTGACTATTAAAAAGGGCACAAGCCATTTCAATTTCTAATCGAATGAGCCCTTTTTGAAGTTTCTACGACAGCGCTTTCTATAAAAACTATATATGCCCCCAGGGTATAACTTACAATCCTTGTCCTGAGGGCTGTGAGGGGGTTGTCATCCTCAAAGACCTAATTTCCAGAACTTTAAACTACGTTGAACAAAATGGCTATCTCAAAATTTTGATTGGATGTGTTTGGGGAAAAGGTGGGCGTGAGAGGGGGGTTAGTTACCGTCAAATCACTTTCAACTATTAAAAAGGGCACTAGCCCTCTGAATTTCCAATCGAATGAGCCTTTTTTGAAGTTTCTATGACAACGCCTTCTATAAAAATCTTATATGCCCCCAGGTTTCAACTATTAAAACGGGCACTAGCCGTTGGAATTTCCAATCGAATGAGCCTTTTTTGAAGTTTCTACGACAACGCCTTCTATAAAAACCTTATATGCCCCCAGGGGATAACTGAAAACCCTTGCCTCGAGGGTTGTGGGGGAGTGTCCTCCTCAAGAAGATATTTTCTATCGGGAAATCAACTACGCTGAACAAAGTGGCTATCTCAAAATTTTGATTGGATGTGTTTGGGGGAATGATGGGCGTGGGGGGGGGGGGCTAGTTGCCCTCCAATCAGTTTCGACTATTAAAAAGGGCACTAGCCACTCCAATTTGCAATCGAATGAACCCTTTTCGAACTTTCTACAACTCCTTCGATACGAAGTGCCCGGGTATGGAGAAAAAAAAACAACACATTGTGCCCACATCGTTCTTTACTTAGGCAGCGCTAGCGCGCTGCCTATGATAATTTTTTTTCGTCTCTTAATTTGGTTCGGAATTCTGTTGTAGTGAGTGATATTTCAGACCATTTTCCTGTATTTTCCAGTTTTATCCTTGAAAAAACACTGAATAGGGACACTCTAGCATCTGCTTCAGCTTCTTTTAGGTTTGGTTTGAATGAATTGATCCGCCTTAGATCTCATTTAGCTGAGAAGACATGGAATATTTTTGGTGAGGATAATGATTTTTGTTCAAAGTTTGATTCCTTTTATGAGTCAGTAAAGGAGTCTTTGTTTGACGTATGTGCTCTGTCTCCCTCTACTTCTAGGTCAAAAACATCTATTCCTCTTAACCCATGGATGACCCCTGGTCTTCTAAAGAGTTGGAGAAGAAAAAATAATCTTTGGAAAGCTTTTAAGTCAGCGAAGCCATCTCTGAATGCTGCACGTCTTCAGCAATTCAAACTCTACAGGAATGTTTTCAATTCTTTATGCCGGAAGGCTAAATTCCTTTATTATTCCAAAAAATTCTCGGATTGTGGGAAAGATATTCGAAAAATTTGGCAAGTGATCAATTCCGTCCTCAAACGTTCTGCTCCGGCTCCTTCTATCCCTCCAAGTCTTGTAGTTGGTGATGTGGTTGTTGAGGGTATTTCATCTGTTCAAGAAGCATTTACACCATATTTTGCCAATATTGGGAAAACCACTTCTTCAGTCAGGCATTCACAGTCACAACCAGATTACAAATCTTATCTTGGTCCACTTTGTCTCAAACCGATGATGTTATATCCTGCTTCTGTTGTTGAAGTACCCAGGATTGTAAATAGCTTGAAGGGTTCTTCGTCGTCTGCCCCTGACTGTATTCCAACTATGGTAGTTAAATTCATTCTTTCTTCAATTATTTCTCCATTGACAAAGCTTATAAATCTTATTAAGCGAGCTAGAGTAATTGTTTTATATAAAGGTGGACCAAGAAGTGATCCAGCCAATTATCGTCCTATATCTTTGCTGTCTGTTTTTAGCAAAATTTTTGAAAAGACCATGCTTTCCCGTCTACTTGCTTTTCTAGAGGCTAGAAGATTTTTTCATGATTTTCAGTTTGGCTTCCGAGCTAAACATTCTACGGAGCATGCGTGTGTAACTCATTTTGAATTTTCTCCACACTGCACTTGACTCTGGTTTGATTCCTGCAGCTATATTCCTAGATGTCCGTAAGGCTTTTGACTCTTTAACTCATGAGATTCTGCTGTATAAGCTATCACACAATGGTGTCAGAGGACAGGCTCATGCTTGGTTTGATTCCTATTTGTCAGGTAGAACTATCTCCGTAGACTCCCTTTCCCGCTTTTCGTCTGAAGTTGAGTTTGGTGTTCCTCAAGGCTCTGTTCTTGGACCGTTTCTGTTTCTGATTTATGTTAATGACCTTATAGTTGCGGTTAAGAATCAAAAACCTACAGTGTGCTGTCGCCTGTCATCCTGAATCTTTCAATGCTAAAAAAATCCATCGTTTTCGCAGGATGTGGACACTCGTTGCTTTTGCTGATGACAGTACCATTGGTACTGTAGTGGGAACTGAGTCTGAGATGCTTCCCAAATTAGTTGACCTTTTTGACAGAGTTGTTCTTTGGTTTGATACAAATTGCCTTGCCCTAAATGTTGCTAAGTCAAGTTTTTTTAATTTTTTCCCGTATTTCTCTGGCGTGCCCTGAGTTAACTAATATCCAGGTTTCAAGGGGCTCTCTCAGTAGACCTAAGGAACGATATGTCCGATTTCTCGGTATTCTTTTCGATGAAAACCTTTCATTCAAGCATCATATTGGACTAATTAATATGAAGATCTCAAGGAGTCTTCGAATTTTGAGGAAGTTAAAACACATTTTTCCTGGATCAGTTTTAAAAATTATGTTCCATTGCTTAGTTCAGTCCTAGGTCTCTTATTGCCCTACAATATGGATCTCAACTTTCTCTTCTTTTTTGAAACCACTTTCTAAGTTATATGATAAGGCAAGAAGGCTTCTACAGGAAACAAATAGTTCTACAACTAACCCAACTAGCCTATTACTTGATTTGCAGTCTCTCTACATTCTTTCGTGCGCGTCTTTCACTTTTCATCAAATTCATGGTGATGTTCCCACAGTCCTTCAAACTACTCTTTCTTTCGTCACTGATAGGTCTTCGCATCATCTTCGCAATTCAAGGAATATTAATATTTTATTTACTCCATCGGTGAGGTCTGACTTTAATCCATTAACTGCTTGTCATATCGTTTGGAATAGCCTACCTGAGTCAGCTCAAGAATGTCACTCGTTTGGTAGTTTCAAAAGAATTAAAAAAATTTTTTAATGTCTTGATTTTTCATGTTTAAATTTATTATTTTTTTTTTAATTTTTTTATTTTTTATTTTTTGGGGGGGGGGGGGAGGGATTTACCCTAGCCCGGGTTGGAAACGTTTGTTGTGAGGGGTACTGAGTTTGTCTAATATTTTTTGTGGCTTGGTTTCAAATTTATTTTTGGAATTTGGTTTAATTTATTGGATTGTCCTGCATCTTTTTTTTTGTTTGGGGGTGGTGTTGGGGTCTCATAAAAATCGCTTTTTGTTTGAGTCTTTTAATTATTTTTTTTTCTCCTCTTTGTTTTGTTGTGTGTGTGTGTGTGTTGAGTCTTTGAAAGGTTGAAATGCATTATATTGAAAATAATTTTTTTTTCTTTTTTTTTAGTATTTATGCTATTTCTGTTTTTTCCCCTGTTTTTTTCCTAGCCATAGAACCTTACGGGGTTCTATATTGAAGTGTTTGTCGTAAATTTATTGGTTGAATAAATTGATTGATTGATTGATCATAGGGTAGTCCACGCGGAATAAATTGATTCCTTGGTAGTCCCCTGTTTAGTTTTTGATTTTTTTTTCTCTCTTCTTTTTTTTTATATGGATCATTGTATTTTATGATTTTTTTTTCTTGTTTTGTTTTGTTTATTTATTTTTTTTTCTTCTTTTTTTTCTCTTGTATTGAGTCTCTTAAAGGTGTGAATGTATGATGTTGAAAATGTTTTTGTTTTTTCTGTATTTGTTTCATTCGTTTTTGTTTCTCCCCTGTTTTTTTCCTGGCCATAGAGCCTTACGGGGTAGTTTATATTGAAGTGTATTTTGTTAAATTTATTGATTGAATAAATTGATTGATTGATTGATTGATTGATCACTGCTATAGTTGCAGTGGTGTGTGGTATAGATCTTGTAAACGATATTTTTTTTCAAGGATAAAGATGGTTTAGACGCCATTATTTCTTTAAAAATGTTTAATGCTAACAGAATAAGTACCCAAAATAACAATATAAAAACCAACTAATAACAAAATACCAGAAGAAAAACCAAATACCAGCTAAGACACTCAACAAATCTCAGAACAGGGACAATAGCTCAGCAGAATACAAATAAACGTCCCTATTAGCATGATTATCATCTGTCATAAGAAAATAACAATTTTAATAGATACTGCTAATAACTCTATGTGTATATAGAACAATTAGAGAATTCCAAAAATCCCAGAACAGGGACATTGGCAACAGCATCAAAATACAAAGAACGCGACAATTAATGTCATTATCATCAGCCATAAGAAAATAACAATATAAAGACCAGCTGACGAGAATGCAATATATACACAGAACTACTAGGGGATTTTGAAGATCCCAGAATAGGGACAACGGCTCAACAACGTCAACATATAAAGAATGCCCCTATTAGTATCATTATCATCAGCCATAAGAAAACAAATAATATAAAATCCAACTGTTAAGAATCATCTAAGTACATAAAACTTCTATGAAAATATCAGCTCTGAAACCTCAAAGGTTTCGAAACAGGGACAAGATGTTCAGCAGCATCAACATATAAGTATATGTTTATGGGCATCATTATCATTAATCATAAAAAATGACAATACAAAAACCCAACTACTGATAATCTTGTAAGTACATATAGCTTACTATAAGTGGCGTCAATTCACAAAAAAATACAGGGGGGAAGGGCAATATACTTTTCGGAATCTATGGTGGGGGCACTTGTGTTGTATTTTTCACGCTTTTTTAGGAAAATACCCAAAAACAAGTATTTTTCAAAATCTAAGGGCGAATACCCCCCCCCCCCCCTTCCAAATTAACACCACCGATAGCTATTAGGCAAATAACAGCAGAAAAACTCAATAAAAAATAGCGATGTAAAACCGATTACGAATAATCCTACAGGTACACAGAGCTACAAGGCAAATATAGCTGAGAAACTCAACACTTTCACAGCAAAAACGTATAAAACTGAGCAATCATTTGATTATACCAATTTTAGAAATTAAATGCTTAATTCTCTTCAATTAAAAAACCAATATATATTCGTTTTAGTCTTAAAAAATCATATAATAAAAATAGCAAAGAAGAAACACATTTCTAACTTCTTGGTTGGTTTTTGAAAATGTAAAATAATAGAAAATATAAAATACCGTAAAGTACAATATATTCGGCTTCAGCAATCTAAACGGCGGTATACGTGGTCCCGTTATTTTTTACTGTAATCAATAACCAGTTGTTTATAAAAGGGAAGATTTTTTTATACCCAAGATCAGGGTTGCCACTGAGATTTTTGCAATATCTTAAGATTCACTTAAGAAGAGTTGCAAAGTTGAAAAACAAATTGTAGGATCAAGGCTGCATTCCGGGGAGCGGTTAGGGGGTTTGACCCCCCCCCCCCACACACACACACAAAAAAATGTCTGTCTGACTCGTAAAACCATAATAGAAATGTATGAAAACACATTTTGAATGAAAACACATCCGGAATGATTCTTTCCGGATAGGTGGGTTAAAAAAAAACGCATCAAAAAATTTTTAAGATGTATTTTTGTTACGTTTTTATGAGTCAGATAAAATATTCGGGGGAGGGGGGGGGGGGGTCAAACCCTGTACCTCCCCCTCCTGGATACTCCCCTGATGGATATGCTTTTTGGAACCAAAATTTAACTGAAATACTTTCCTCAAGCTCCTAAGCTCAGGACTAAAATTTGCAAATCATATAAACAAGTCTGTAGAAGCGGTAGACCTGTCCAAGACTCGGTAAAAACAATTTTGGTGTCAAAAGTTCTTATTTCTAAGTGTTTTTTTTTCAAATCAGAAGAGAATTAAAATTTTTTAAGAGAATTCAAATCAGATGAGAAAAAACATTCTAATCCTTTGATAAACAAACAAGGTAGAAAAGAAGGTTAGACTAGCGAAGAGCCTTTATTTCATGTGGGGGGGGGAAGGGTAATTTAGCAAAATCTTGATTTTTGTTAATCATGTTAAATTGTAAAAGCAATTGGTTGTGACTTGTGATATACTCTCACTGAAACTTTGATGACCAACTTTATCAATCTTGAAAAATTGCTTAGGGTTGAAAAGATCAACCAAGGAATCCATAGGAGATATTTGAGCTGGGGAGGGTCCATCCCCCAAAATATGAAGATTTATGATGTTTCAATGGTTTCTTATATTTTAAACGTGCTCTATTCTGGACAGTCCAAGACCTAATTTAAAAACTGCTTCTATTATCTTTCTTCGATCTGAAAAAAAATTGCAGGAAAGAAAACAGATCTTCGAAAAGATCAAAATTCGTAATTTCGAAGTCCACTAAACCTTTGGAATTCAAACCTAGCTTATTTTTTCCGTCCGCACCGAAAAAATAATAGCAACTAGAGGTCTAACTTAGGACCAATTCATAATTGATCCTTCGACCCCTGGTCCAACGGTAATTCAGTTGGAGAGGCCGAATTTAGGAACAGCTTGAACCATTTAGAAACAATTTGCGTCAGAAAATTCCTTTAAAAAGGGAGAATCCAAATTTGTATTATTTCTTGCATGTGTTAAGCCCAAACTTAATAAATACTTGCTTAATAAAGCCCAAACTTACTGCTCTTTTATGGTGTGGGAACAAAATTGTTTTTTCTTAGTGTTTTTTTTTCTATTTTACACCCGTACAAGTAAACCATTCTAGAAACTAGAAACATAAAATCTTATGTTCAAACATATGCTCAAACATAAGATCTTATGCTCTTATGCTCAAACTTAAGATCTTATCATTTTGTACTCAAAAATGGAAAAATGTCCAAGGGGAGATACTTGAAAGAAATTAAAATAAATTAGTCTTCTGAACGTGAAGAGTAAAAAAGCATAGAGAACAGTGGCATGTTGCAGAACGGGTTCTCAAAATATTTTAAACTTCAAGTAATTCATTTATGTGCATCCTTTGGTTTTAGCTATTATTCAGAATTTCTTGAAAACTTCTATTATTCAGAATTTCGGCGAGGTTTTTTTCTGGCTCAGCCCTAACTTTTTAAATCATGTTTTTATTAATAGTACAAACCGATCGTTTAAAATTAATTTTTTGAAAATCAATACAATAAAATTTTTCTTATTTTTCTGGATTCATAAAACGGACACGAACATTGTTTTTTTAACATTTTGCGAATTTTATTCATATTTCTTTTCCGCTTTGTGGCACTTTTGTCCTAATTGCGTTACCCTACTTCTCCCCTTGATAATCCCCTCTGACCCCACCTGTTTTGCTAACAAGTCTTACACTGCTTATGGTTATATCATGAGTGACAGATTTACACATATCATATACGGTTAGAGCTGCAATAGTTGCACCAACAAGTGCCTCCATCTCTACCCCAGTTTGGCCATTGGTCTTTGCAGTTGCTTCAACATCAATTCCGTATGTTGTTTCATTCAAAGTAAGTTTGACTTCAACCTTGCTCAACGCCAGGAAATGACATAAAGGGATAAGCTTAGGTGTTTCTTTCGCGGCCATAATCCCAGCAACCTCAGCCACAGTTAAAACATTCCCTTTTTTGATTTGATCTTCACAAATGAGATTGAATGCAAGTTCACCAACATGAATAAAAGCGCGTGCCGTAGCTGTACGAACAGTGACTGGTTTATACGATACGTCAACCATTTTTGCCTCGCCTTTGCTATTGACATGCGTCAATTGAGCACTCGTACGCGGTTTTCGTGCAATAAGATGTGGTTCACGATTTTTGGTCTCTGGACCGTAATATTCGTAGTCCCAAAAATGTGTAGAATCAAACACTTCTGGAGGTATTTTTCCAGTTGCAGACAAATCAGGTACTTCCTTTGGTGGATGCATTTTTGTATCTAAAGAAGAACCTCTAGTCGGTTTTTTCTCTTTTTTAGCTTCTTGGGGGAGGTCAGGCTCTGATTGTTCTTCTATGGCATTCTCTAAGGAGTCGAAACTTATTTTCTCGGTGTTCTTTGGTGCATCAGCATAAGTTGTTTCGTGAGTCGTTGTTTTACTAGTTGTAGGATCATCAGCAAAGGTTTTACTACTTCTACATGAAGAAGAAGAATGGAAGTTTTGAACATGGGCAGACATTTGCGTTGAATATCCTGGGAAAAACACTGGTAAATAATTTGTCAGGAGTCCCTTCTCTCTTCTTTCTCCTAGAAAACAAAATAAGCATTTATTTCTATCTATAGAATTTAAAATTAACTAGATAAATAAATTTCAAACTTAAACTTTAAAATTTAAAATTTTAACAAAACATGTCTTAAAAGCAAGTATAGTCAAGAAACAAAGTAACATTTCCATGCTTATTGGAGCGTACATACAAGCTATGAGAAAAAGGAGAGCGTATAGAGGAATTGGTGGCCTAGAAATACACATTTTTATTTTAGCACCTATCCCCTACCCCCTTAATAAAAAACTTATGGCATAGAAATTTTAAAGAATTCAAGTCGATTTGCGTTGCAAAAAGATTATTGCTTAGAATAACGATATCGATACGAGATTTTATTTCGTACAGCCAAATTCCTCGATGCATTAAAATCAGTGTGGTTAGGTGGGTGGATTACACCAGTCATTTCCATAGCTCATTTTCATTATAATGAAACATTCCCTGTCACAAAGCCTATAAGAAAAGGAAAATGTACATTCGAATCAGAAAGCCCACAACCCCCTGCTAACTATGCAGATAGTCTTGCCGCTGAGCTGAAACACCGACAAAGTTAATGTAGCAAAAAGGTGCAAAAATTCACAAAATGTTAGGGGGAGCAAAGATTCTTTTCAATTTATTAAAAATTGAGATACAAAAAGTTTTGCCCCCCCCCTCCACCCTCCTCCGTAATTAGCACCCCTGATGGCAAACAAGAATTTTCTAACTTTTCTTCACAAGGACGTCCTAAAGACACCGACAATTGTTCTTACTGGCGCCAGTGAAACTCATCTATATACACTAATGGTAACTATACCCAAAATTTACGGAACAAAAAGGGGGTTTATTTCAAACCAATAATCAGGAATTTTGTACAGCAATCTATTGATTCACAGACTCATGCTTTAAAAAAGACCTTCAGCTGCTTCACATTCTGTATTTTGAAGAAAAAAGAACAGATGCAAAAAGCGTATTCTCGTCACTGATAGAAGCGCGGGCAATCTACATGAGAATTCCTCTTCGAACAAGAAGGAAATAAAATTTTAAATTCAGCAAAGTGAAAAATTAGCTCCAAACCGTTTGATGGTCTTCTTTGAGTATAAGTATTAAACAGGGAAACGAATCAATTACGTTTTGACACAATGTTGGTAAAAATTAATTGTTCTGTTTCTTCGGCTAAAATTTTTTACTTTCGCTGTTTTGTCCTTAGCCTGCAGGAACTTGGTCTGCATATCGTATAATTTTACATTTGAACCAAACTTGCTGAAATGAAGGATAAACCGAAAATAAGTATTTATCGAAAACTTTGCAAAAAAAATTACTAGCAATTTTTTCAGCGCAATGAATGAATTTTGCAATGTCATGCGAAACCAGCACCAATACTTTGAAAGAAATACAATGAAAGAAAGACTGAAAGACTTCAGCACCAATGAAAGAAAGCATACAAAGAAAGACTAAAATAAACCAAGAAACACGAAAAACCCAAGAGACTAGCTTAGATTAAATTCCTTTTGATGACAAAATTGTCATCTGTTGCTGATTAAAATAATGACATAAAATTATGATGACTAAAATTTAATGTTACTCCATTTGATGACTTAAAATTTATTAATTTCAGATATAATAACTTTTTATTCTTTAGAGTCTACCCCCCCCCTTCTTTCTTCTGATGTTTGAAATCTTTGAAGGGCTAGATTCTGGTACGTGAAAAGAAATCAAACTAAACATTGCTCATCAATCCAGCAGAGTGGGTAAGCACCCTGAGCTTTCCTTCCCACCCTCTACCGAAGATCCGTTTCAATAGATCTGTAATGATACATTTTACTAGAATTCGCATTATTTCACAGCTCATAAATTGTTCCCAATTTTGCAAGAAGTACGCTTTCTCGGACCTTGATCTTTATAGTAAGAAGTTTTAAGTTCCTATCTCCCTCGCTCAGTCGAAAATAGAAGTTTTCGGTAAGATATAAACTTAAAATCCATAGACTTTTATGTATCTCGCAATGAGTAATGAGTTCAACAAGCAGCCAAGATGCTAGCTTATGATAAGAGGTTTTGTGTTTGCTATGTATTTTTCAAGAATTTATTTTGGGTTCACAAAAATTAAGTTTTCTATTTCTTCTGAGCTCAATCTGAAAATTTATTTCGTCAGAATTTTTACCAAATTCCTGAGCAACTTGCTCAGAAGGTTCAAACTGAATACATATTCCTCAGCTAAAACCTCGCACAAGTGGTATTGGAGACTTCTTTTCTTTTTTTTTTTTTTTTTTGCTTGAGAGATTTTTCCTGACAAGTGTAAATGAAAAGCGGTTTTAGGTGAACCATTTTTCTGAATATATATTTTAAAAAAATTATAAACAAAAGAAAATAAAATCCTAGAGACCAGAAGGATACAGGCATGCTCTAAATACTAATTTTTTTGTAATAGATATTTAAATGCTAAATGGAAATTTTGTCTAAATAGCATTGCTACCACCTGACTGCTTTAAAAAAAGAAACACCCAATAGCCCCATCACTATTTGTGTGCATGAAGAATGCCATATCTGCAAAAGGTGTTTGATTCCCTAAAGATTTAATTCTTTAAGCAAACGAAGGTAAATAAAAGCGTTAAGTAAAAACCCATTAAAAATTAAATTAATGAAGAAAATTGCTATTAAACAAATTAACACTAAGCCAACAAATGGGATTAAACCTAAGCCCAAAGAAGAAAAAGAATCATTTTAGCACGAGTTAATGGACAAAGGACAGCCACGTGGATATTAAGGAAGAGACATACATTGTTACCCACCAATAAGAATCATCGGTCGGTTCTTCATTTTTGCTAGGCTGAACATTCCTGGAAGAACGAAATTTAAAACTAGTTTTGCATAAATTAATAGTTAATAGTAAAACTTTTAATAAATTAATAGTAACACTTTTGCTTCACTTAGAGGTTTGGCGTTCTCTGAAAAATTGGGCCAAAAGTGTGGGGACCACAACCAGTCGAAATACGCCCTGATGCGGTGTGGCGTGAACCCTTTTTGGATGCATCCTGATTGGTTGAATTTCCTGGGTTTCCGGCCCAGTTTTCCAGAACCATCAAATTGTAGATGCACTCTATTTCACCCGTTTAATACAAAAAAGCAACGCTAGATGGCAGATCTTGTTTTTTTTTTTTTTTTTTTTACTTTGCCATCGCAACACATGAAGTTTTCGAACAATACTGGAAAGAAAAAAAAATTGATTGGGATAACGGAATCGTAATTTTATTTTTATGAAATAGCTGAATACGGCATTTTTCGAACCAAAAACTAAATTTACTTGTTTTTTACCACATCTAAATAAAAAAAATAAGGTTGGGTTTCCTGATTTTTAACAATTATTATCCCAAAAACTTCCTTTTTTTTAAAAGTTTTCCTTTTTTTTTTTTAGTTAAAAGTGAATTTTCCTTTTTTTTTGTATTGCCATGGCCCTAGGGCTTTTAAGGCAACGAAATTTTGTTACTATGTAAAAATAGAATAGTTAAGACGCAGGGTGTTTTTTTTTCTGCACTTGAGAGGTGTGCGGAAGAAGACAAAGATAAGTCAGCGAACTAAAATTAGAACACTAGAAGCCATGGTGATGGCAGTGGTCAAGTATATCTCTGACTTGTGGACGGTCGAAAGGTTTTTCTTCAACTTCAAATCTTTTATTTTAACAATTACAAATAATTAAATCAAACAAAGAAACACTTTCGCACTGAAGAAAAACCTCTGAGGGTTTGTGGTCTACTCATTAAATGCTGCTCCTGATTTATATACTATTCTTGAATCAGCTTTTAATGGTAATTTTTTTCACTTGACAATTTTTTTTCAAGAAGTGTTTTTAATTTTTGATTCCGTTGGCCGTAAGGTTTGGCCTTTTGGTTGAAGTTTTCTCACTTGAACAATTCAAGAAGTGTTTTTAATTTTTGATTACGTTGGCCGTAAGGTTTGGCCTTTTGGTTGAAGTTTTGACTGTTTTGCGTTTGGAATTAAAGTTTGACTGTTTTTCCCAATTCTTTAATAATGGCTTCTGAAACACAAGGGCCGTAGAATTAGAATAAGAAGCTTTTCTAAAAGTTCTAAAATACTTGAGCACGAAGAGCGAGGTATTAAGAAGAGGGCAACCCCCTTCACATACGGAATAATTTCTGCTTATTTTAAATTTTAATGTTGCTCTTTACTTTCAGTTTAAAAAACCTTGTTTTGCTTTATTTAATTGAAACAAAAATGAGGCAAATTTGCTGCTCATTGCAGCAAAAAGAACAAGTTGTAACCAGTACCTCACAACGCGGTATCATTCTTTTGTTCCCTTTTTCACGGGTCTGTTTAACAGCATAAAATAATCGTAGTTTGTGTTTGTGCATTTTTTATGTACCTTGTAAACAGCTCAGTTTTAGTGCTTCTTAGTGCTATGTCGAGTATGTAA
>JAQQPU010018744.1:0-17188 GCA_029168905.1 Artemia sp. Kazakhstan ARC1039
ATTAACACATATTAAATATATATTAAATAACAGAAGTATTTGTAATTTACATTTTACATTTAAATTTACATTACATTTTACATCAATATTCGTCTGCACTAAAGATTTTGACTTTGACTTTATTTAACATAAAAAACTAAAATTTCAACCATTACAGATATAAATCAATAAACTAGGGGGAAAAAATCTTATTTTTGATAACGCGTAGTGATTACCTAAATAGACATTCCTAGAAGTATCAAAAACAAAGAAATTAAAAAAAAAAACAACAGAAAAACCAAGAAAAAAAAATCATTGTCTCCCAAACACCCAGGGTAACAGCCACCGTCCGAATACAGATCTAGATTTTCCCACCCCGTCAACCCAACTCCTCCCACAGGCCTATAACCCACCCCATCACCCCCTCCCAAAAAAATAACCCCAAATTACTCTTTAATCTATTTTTCAACTTTTGGAGGTGCTCAGCCACTCTAACATTCACAGGAAGCGAATTCCATGCAGAAAGGGCAAGAGACTTCAAAGTAAAACCATATCTCACCCTATAATCTCGACAACTAATTTATCACATCTTCTTTTATCATGATCATGAATAGAACTTCTGAAACGGTAAAACTCATTAAAAGTTTCCGGGACTAGATGATACATACAATTATACAAATATCGCCGCTTGATACTCCCTTACCTATCTAACATTGAATAGCCTTAGAGACTTGACGCATGAACTGGTGTCTTTAACATTTTTTACAAACGAATTATTCTTGCTGCTTTATTTTGTGGTACTTGCACACGCTTATAATTTCCATAAAAGTTACTGCTCCACACTACACATCCATGTGATATGATTGAGAAATATATTGTGCGACGAGTATGTTCCAGTAGAATATGCTTCAGTCTTCTGAAAATTCCTACTCCATGTGCAATTTATGTGGAAATTATGTTGCTATGATGCTTCCACGAAAGGTTAGAATCATTGTGGAAGCCAAGGTACCGTAGTGACTTTACTTGTACAACAGGTTTTTCCCACAATTGGACTTTACCACTTACATAAACAGAATCATCCACTCTACAGAATGTCAGTAAAAACAATGTCTTTACATTCACACAAAGCAAACTTAAACTCGTAAACACCTCCAGTATTTTGAGAGCATTGTTAACTTTTACTATTAAATCATCAACTGATTTTGCAAATATTGTTAGCGCAGTTTCGTCTGCAAAGGAAGGAATAACTTCGTTCTGCAGAAAAACGTATACCATGTCCAAGTAAACTAGGTAAGTTAAAGTGACCATCACATAGCCCTGAGGCACACCACACTTCACAGTAAAAGACAAATGAGACTACATCATTGAAAGCAACTTTAAGGGACCTACCATAAAGAGAGCTTTCAAACCATCTTAAACAAAATCCATTTATTCCAAGACTTCTCATTTGATGAAGCAACGCTTGGTAGTCAACCTTGTCAACCACTTTTCTAATTTCAATGAAAATAGACACAGATATGTCACCTGAGTTTAATGTACATTAACACTTGGAAGCGGGTGCTGTAAGGTGTGCGTCGTGGAGTGATCCGTACAAAACCCAAACTGTATATCATCGCAGGCAATTTCAATAGATAAATAATCCTCTAGGCTAAACTTTCCTACTTCAGACTCGGCCATCTCCTACCACCGAAAAGAAAGCAATAAAGCGAAATTTTTGACTTCAGACCCTACACTAGGCTTTGCCAATATCTGACCCTGACCTAACCACGCATTTCGCTAACCATACTTGTCTTTCGCTGCATTCAAAATGTCCCGTAGACGTTTTGTTAGAGACTCCAATACAAAAATACCAGTTGAAGCAAATCTAGCTTTTGCCTTAAACAATTTTCGGACTTCATCTATACTGGAAAATTTAACGATGATCGCAGCAAATCTAATAGGACTTTCTTCATGCTGTGTAGTCTGATTATTCAAGCATACATTGATGTATGCTTGACATTATTGTATACTAATGACAAGTATACATTAATGAAATCTGAAGTTGAGGGATCAGACAGAGACATTTTTCTATCTATAATGCACAATATTGTCGTGCGAGTGCCTGCATTAAAGAAAGACTGTCAATAAAAGACTCTTGCTCATAATCATCAAGCTTTGTTTCCATTGGACCAATTCTATCCTCCAGGCTCTCAATTGGAGTTCTCATATTACTTAGAGCCTGCTCGATTTTTGCAAACTTTGGAATTAGACTCGAGCGTGACTGAATCATAAACGTGGGTGACTATCAGTTCAGTAGCCTCTTTCAGTGACCTTGCATCATTGAACTTTTTAGTCACTTCCTTCGTTATATTTTCCTGCAGATCACTTTTTGTCTTCTCTAGCTGGGCTTCAGTTGCAACTAATTTCTCGTAAATGAGACGATGCTAGAAGAAACCAACTTAGACCAAAGTTTATCACTAGCTTTGAGGGCTAAAAAGGTCTTAGAATGAATCTGGTAAGTCTCAGGGGTGCCAGCTAATTCTGCAAATGCTGTTTTAACAGAAGGCGCAGATGAATCTGTCATTTTGAGGTTGTATTCTTGAAGATTTTCATTTATGAGCCTAAATTCATCATGGCTTCCGTAGCAAAAGACTAGATAAGTGGGCTTTCCGCGCGAATCATTTCCTATTTGAATAATTCTCACCAGCCATAGGGGGTAGCTCTTGAATTTAGCCAGTACAACTTCAAACTCCTTGAAATGCTCAATAAGAGTTATCTTTGAGTGAGAGTCGAGCCTCACTAATGAATCCAAATAGATTCCAATCCAACCTGTGTGAAGTCGACCCTCCTGACTTCCTTGCGCAATACTGAACAGTGCACGTTAACACACAGGGCGTAAAAATGGCCAGTTTCACATTAATATAATCCTTCAAATATCAAAACTTCAGTTCATTCGCAACAACACAATTAATTTAAACCACTAACTAGATTAGATGGTTAAGAAGGAAATTAAAACTTGCGACATAATGGAGAAAAGAATTGCTTCAGATTTATAGAAACCCAAAATTTAAGCATATTTTCAATCTATTAATTTGAATAATATTCCTCGTACCTATCAATCTGAAGTTCTACAATATAAAAATTATTAAAAATTATTCGAAAATTTTGTTCAAAATATAAATTACAAGACAAAATCTTGATACTTAAGGAAAAAAGTCGAAAAAAAGCTTGAGAAATATTCTTTTAGTAATCAATAAAAAATTAAGGTTAAAATCGAAGACAAATTATTTTCAAAACTTTTCAACAAAAGAAGTAATTGAACTGCTATATTAAGCCAAATACGAGCAGAAATAAAGTCATTTAATAATGTTCGCTTAAAAAAAAAGTTAAATCACTATCAATAACTAAATTAAACCCAAGGTGAATAGGAATTACAATAAATAATTAAGTCAAGCTGAAAACTAACAGAAATTACCCCACATAATAGTAAGTAAATAAAATCTTATTACCCATCATAATGCTCAAAAGCACACAACTGACGGAGTAGGAAAGAAAGAAAAAACAAAAGACCAATAACTAACAAAAACTACGACACACAGTACCACACACTACTAAGTAATTACACAGTATGTAAATAAAGTTTTTTGCCCATCATAATACTCATTATACCCATCAAGAGCCACAACTGACTGAGTAGGGAAGGAAAAAAAATACAACGAATTTAAAATCAACACTTAACCAATGACATGCCCATAGAAAGCCGTTCTGGAAAGTAGAATCAAAATTCAGCCAGCTTTTGAAACGACTCAGTTCTTCTTCGAATAGAATCTAAGGGGCAAGTGAATCCATATCTGGTCAATACAGTGTTGTCGCTAGTCCAAAGGGGCAGCCGAGGTAGTCAAATTTCGTTGTGTAGGTATTACGCATATTTGTAAAAACACTTTCTAATATTAGGAATATTGCTTCGAGTGAAAACCTGCAAACAAGGTAAAAGAGGAAGCAAATGCGGACTATACCTTCTAATACCATAACATTATTTATACTTTACTGAAAACAAAATAGATTTTTTATGTTTTACATTTTGTAACGTTAATAAATCACACATTACCAACACTTTCAGGAACAAATATTCCTGACTATTTTCAATAAATATTAATATGTTAATTTAAATTATTTATTTATTTCAACAGTCTTTTATTAAGGTGACTTTCTTCCGTTTTTGTGGATATTATGAAAAAAGAACACTCTCAAATCAAAAATTGTCATATAAAATATCTCTAATCAAAAATATAGAATACAAACATTTCTTCCTTTTCCACTGGAGGATGGTCAAGCATGTGACCATCATCTTTCACCCCGTCAGCACGTGTACTGCACACGTGTGTATGTGCACGCACACACATTAAGAGAGATATTCCATTCCATTAAGGTAAGATATATTTTTTAACAAAAAACAAAAATCATGAAACAATACAAGGAACTGAACCCCCACATAAGTAGTATAGCCTTTCTAACTACTGAAGTTACATAACTTATTCATCGCTATAGCATATATAACTACTGAAATTACATAAATTATTCTTTAATACGGACAGATAATTTACGGACAGAAGACCCTTCAGTCCCCTTGAATGCTATGGCATATAGAGGATAAACCCACGTTTGAATACTAAATATTGGACAATCTAATTTGGGTCATTGACCTACTTACAGAAAGGTATCCGAATTCATGTCAGGATATGATGAAATTTATATCCAGCCTTCACAAGTCAATTTATTAAAGTAAATAAAAGTGATGACCACTTATGTAAACCATTTTATTTAATTTCAGATTACACTAATAGAATTTATGCTATAGTATTGAACTCTACTTGACATCATCTATAACACAGTCATAATGTAACCACTGGTATCATTATATTCAAGAGAATGAGTGCTTATATCAACACTTCTTTAAAAGGGAATTTATGAACATGACCTAACCTCAAAGGGGCCTGTGTCTCCCCTAACTTTTTGCATCCCCTTTTTCTTACTTAATTTTTTTTAACTTCTTTGAACTTTTATTTTAAATTTAATTTTTTTATTTATTTCTTATACTTCAAAATTTTTTCAAATTTTGTATGTCTTAAAATGGCATAAAATATACTAAAACAAAACAAAAATCAGATTTTATATTTTCGAAATACGAAATGGAGATGATATAGATATCTTAGTCGTGATATTTACTATTAGAAAAATAGTGTGTGTAGTAACACTTTTTTTACTTAGTTTTTTTTTCTACTTGGAAATGTTTCAACTTTTTTCTTTGGACTACGATTTTTTTTTTGAAAAGTATTGATTAGTGTTGGGGCATACCTGAGAGAGATGAATCAAATCCTTTTTTAGAGTTAGAGAAATATGAAGTGGGAATTTATCAACATTCAGTCAAATACAGAAACCACCATTTGCCCACAAGTCACAAATTGTATACTAGAGTCTGAAATAGATAAATTAGGTTTTTGCCATTGTCTGAGAGAGATGAATCGGATTCTTTTTATAATTATAGACATATGAAGTGAGGAATTTATCAAGATTCAGATACTACTATCAGGTCACAAGTGGTATACTAGAGTCTGAAATAGATGAACTAGGTTTCTACCATAGTTTAAGAGAAATGAATCAAATTCTTTATTTAGAGTTGGAGGTATATAAAGTGGGAATTTATCAAGATTAAATTAGACACAGACATTATTATCAGCTCACAAGTGATATACTAGAATCTGAAATAGGTGAATTAGGTTTAGATGAACCAGATACTTTTTAGAGTTAGAGACATATTATTGGACGTAAGTACAGGGGTCGCCACTTATTGGTGCAAAAATGGCGCAAAAAGGTTGCTGTGCCACTTACTCGAGGGGGAGAACCCCTTGTCGACCCAAATGTTAGTGGAATTCCCGCTCTTACCCCAACGGTTCCGTATCTATCGGGTTTACTGATAAGACCTTTTCTGCTGTCACCAATGTTTGTGGTATTTAGCCACCAGTGTTATACCGGTAGGCCACAATGCCACTGGCGTGGTAATATACGGGTGTCACCACTTATTGGAGGGGAAAGCCCCGGCCCCAAAATATAATGTGATGCCGCGTCTACCACACCGGTTCTGCAAATATCGGGTTTGGTACTACCCGATTTAGAGTATACTCTGTCCCAGGGTATGATAACGCGATCGAGTGGTCAAATGGCCACTTTCTAAAGCCAAGTGTACCCGCCTTGGGTTACGGCTAGAAAACCTCTAACCCTCTCATTGGAGGTAACAAACCTCCCTGTCAATATAATAATGACGGTACCTCGTAGCTCTATTCCTACCCTGCCTGGGTTACTGAAACTAGTACACAGTTTGTAGAAAATACCTTACTTGTATTCTTCCAAAAGGTTCACAATAATCCCACAAAACTATATCTCCCCGAACGGGGTCTAAACGCGGACTAAATCAAATTAATATTTTGTACACAACTGTTCATAGGGGTGGACCTTCGCTTGGCCCAGCCAATCATCTCCATCCCCATTCAAACCCAATTCTACTTTCTCTTTATCTTTATCTTTCAATGACTATAAACCAGGAAGTACAAAGATAGAACTTACTTCCAAGCTTACTTATTGCGACGCCTCTAACTTAGAAACGATAATTTAACCTGTCTTTTGAAATTATACTATAAGCAAATGTAATTAAGTAAACGAAAACAGGTCATTTATCTGAAAGGAAAATAAACAAGGGTGGAACCCCAACACATATGAAGTGCGAATTTATCAAGATTCAGTGAGACATAGACACTTCTATCAGCTCACATGTGGTATACTGATTTTTTTCTATTTTTTGTAGCTTCAAATTATTTTTATTTTTTACTTAGAAATTTTTGAACTTTTTTTTTCATGTCTTAAAATGACATAAAATATACTCAAAACGAAAAAAATTACTTTCGATATTTTCGAAATACGGAAAGAAGATGATATAGATGTGTTAATCGTAATTTTCACTATTAGAAAAATAATGTTTGTAGTAACACTTTTTTTTGACAAAATTTTCTTGACAAAATTTTTTTCAACTTTTTTTTGTGTGGCTGCCCCAATAGTACTCTATAATTATTCATCGACACTACCCAGTTTATTGTGTATTTTCAATCAGTATTTTTGTACATTGGAAGGATAAACACTTGCATCCTATTTAAAAAAGTGAGGATTAAATATTAGAAGAACGCGTTTGCATATGATAAAGTCTTCGTTGCGTTGAATGCTGACAAAGACAGATACTTGCAATAGAAGACAAGTACTAGTAGGGATTCCAGAGGAAATGTATTCGTGCGTCGTCTTGACAGTGAGAGATTAAATTTCTTTGGAGTACCGAAAAAATTCAACTCTTTTCATGATGGATATGCAAGAGTGAGATCTCCAGAAATGATGTCACTCAAAGAGAATGCGAACATGAAAATAATAGTTAATGAAGATGTTCATCTTCTTCCTAGTGCTTGTGGTAACACGTTACCCAGTAATAAACCCTATCTCCAACTTTCAGGAATTAGTATTCGAAGGAAGGTAAAAAGAAGAATGGCCTACTCCTCTACTAATATCATAAGCCAAATCATTTCTACGTTCCGGAGCTGTTATCCATGTAAAAATAATATGGCAATAAACAGTGAAATTGCAGGCAAAATAAAAAGGACATTGGCAGAATATATCGCAAGGAATATAAAGGTGAATGGTTGAAAAACATAGCGCAAGTGAACACTGTTACTACCTCTGATCGTACATCAAAAGATATAGTCAATGAACCCGATAATATCAATGTCAAAACGCATATTGAGCCTGTTGGTGACATCAGAGTAAAAAATGTGAGTAACTCGAAATGGATTAGTGATTATTCAACTGGTCACGAACTAAGAGAAGAGAATAGATAAATTATCAAGAGAGAACATGATGAAATATCTTATTGACCAGATTCAAAATGTACAAAGACGGTCAATGATATTTATAAGGTATAATGTTGTATGTAACATTGTTTCATTAAAAATGTTTCTTCTGATATCCTTAGCAATATTAGACCATTTTGAGAAACTTAGCTTTTTAGTTTTGAGAAATAAATATGCATATAGTCAAACTGCATCTCATATCCTTAGCAATGTTAGATCATTTTGAGGAAATTAGCTTTTAGTTTTGAGAAATAAGGATGCATATGGTTAAAATGTATCTGATATCCTTAGCAAGGAATTTATCATGATTAAGTCAGACACAGACACTACTATCAGCTCACAAGTGATATACTAGAGTCTGAAATATGTGAATTAGGTCTAGATGAATGGAATCCCTTTTATAGCTAGAGACATATAAAGTGAAGATTTATCAAAATTCAGTCAGACAAAGACACTACTACCAGCTCACAAGTGGTATGCTAGAGTCTTAAATAGGGGAATTAGTTTTAGATGAATCAGATTCTTTTTTAGATTTGGAGACATTTGACGTTTTAACTTATCAAGATTCAGTCACACACAGACAGTACTATCGGCTCAGAAGTGGTATACTAGAGCCTGAACTAGGTGAATTAGGTTTAGCCTCCTGAGACCAGTTGTCCACGTCTTTGGACACCCCATAAAATATTTTTTGTGCAAAGGCCTCGCCATCTAGCAAAGGTTTCGTTGTTTCAACGTGTTTTTTTGAACCTGAAATGCCATCTGTGATTTTTTTTCAGAAAGTTTCTGTGACTTTTAGTGGTGTTTTAACAATCAAGAAAAGCCTAGAATAAGGAGATGAAAAAAAAAACAAAGGTAAGAAAAAAGGAAAAAAAGAGAAAGTGATGAGAACGAGTTCTGAGAAAAATCTGGTTTACTCTCTTGATTGTAGACAGTGCTTAGATAATTTTAAAAGCAGTTAGTTTGATAAGTGCCATCTTTTGGAACTTGGAAAACCTCCATGTCCACGCCTGTGACTAGGCGGTTCCAATCGAGTAAAATTGTAGGGTTGATTTTTCGTAGTACAAATCTCGATTCTAATGAGGATAGCTGAGGTCAATGATTGTTTTATTGACGAAATTAGCAACAACCTAGCCACCACTCACCCATAAGAAATCGCCACCCCCGTATAGTGTCCCTATCCACACCCATCCTGTCTCCCATACCCTTTTCTACCTTCCGTTAGAAAAAACTTTTATTCCCTTTTTTACAAATAAAATCGACCATGATCACAACCCGTAAGTCTGCTAAAAATGAAACTAATTTGTATATATTATTTTTTTATTGTTGAATATTTGGTTATTTTATTTGTTACCCTTTTTATCTTTTTATATTATGACCTTTAAAATATTTTATAGTTATGACCTATATTTATGACTTTTACATTTTGTATTTTCTGACTGTTACCTGTCGTATTTTCGTTACAGTGGTAACTGTGTGTTGTTATTGTATTTTTTGTTATTTTATTTTGTTAATAAGAAATGCAAATTCGATCCACTAGGGTTTGTGATAGTTCTTTTGCCAATCACTATCTATCAATCTATCTATCTATCTATCTATCTACCTATTAGTTTCAAACTTACTGAACCTGTTCCTTTATTGTAGTTTCTCTTGATGACGCCCTCGGAATGCTCGATGAGAGCGACCTGGACCACTCTAATTTAGATGATGATGAGGAATGGATAAAAAGCCACTCTTTGTCGTCTTCAGACTTTGACGGTGAACCAGCTGTTGCAGCCATTCCGTCATCAAGCAGTTATGCTGTTCTTCCAGATGTTGAAAGTGAAGAATATGATGATAAGGTACCCTTAGCAACCCGTGCCAAACACTTGAAGGCTGAAGAAGTAGCAGCAACCTTGTCCAGGAGGAAGTCTCGGTGGTTCGATAATCATCGTGGCCCGGACGTGGGCCCCACTCATTTCCAGGACCACGACGACTGGAGTACAGAACGCTTTTTTTCAATATACCTGGAGAGCTTCTTCGAACGTACAGCTTTTTGCATGAACTGCAACTATCAGTTGGCCCACCACAAAAGCTGGAATGTAACTCCAGACGAGCTGAAATTTTTTTGGCATTGTCATCCTGATGGCGAACCTCAAGTTTCCTTGGATCAGTATGTACTGGTCTGGGAAGTTTAGGGTGGAAGCCATATCGCAAAAGATGACTCGAGACAGATTCTTCCCAATCGGGTCGAACCTGAAGTTCGTTGTTGATTCAGAAATCTCAGACGAAGAAAAAGCCAAAAATAGGCTTTGGAAGGTGCAGCCGATCCTTAACAACTTCAGGTATATCTGTCTCCAGTTGCCACGTGACAGGAACTGTTCAATTGACGAACAGATGATACTCTTCCAGGGTATGTCAACTCTCAAGCAATATGTCCCTAACAAGCCCAATCCGGTTGGATTAAAGAATTTTGTCCTTGCCAGCTCCTCAGGGCTGATACTTGACTTACAAATCTACCAGGAAGCCACCACCCTGGGAGAGCAGCTGGTAGCACATGACTTGTCAGCTGGGATCGTACTGCGCTTATCTGAAACCCTACCAGAAGGTACATACCTCTATTTTGACCGATTCTTCTCATCTGTTAAGCTCCTCGACATGCTGGCTGAAAGAAAAATAAATGTGACCGGAATTATCATGAAGAACTGTTTGGGTGCCAACGGCCCAGCGCTGTTTACCGAAACAAAAATGAAAAGAAAGGGCAGAGGAACCTCTGTCAAGTCTGTGCGCTCAGATAGAAAAGTAGCCGTGACCCAGTGGTATGATAACAAAGTGGTTCTCCCGTCTTCAAACTGCATAGGTATAGAAGAGGAGACAGAGGTCAAACGGTATGACAAGCACCAGGGGTCTTACGTGCAGGTCAAATGTCCACGAGTAGTCTCTGACTACAACACCTACATGGGTGGGGTCGACCTTGTGGACCGCATGGTCAGCTATTACCGGTTTGAGACGGGTACTAAAAAATGGACTGTGCGTCTGTTTCATCATTTTGTGGATGCTGCACTATCCAATGTATTTCATGAGCTGAAGGGCCATGGCCCAGAAGTTTCTGGTGACTTCAAACTGCTCATTGACCTTCGTTTCAGCGTGGCCGAGTTTTTGCTCAATTCTGGAAGCTCGGAGTCACGAGGCCAAGAAAATAGTAACGAAGAACTCTTGGGTGAAACTCAACACCGTGTTTTGAGTGTGAAAAAGAGGCCAATCCCTCCACCATATGCCAGAGCTGCACTACATCTACCAGAATTTTGGGACTTTGCGAATGCAGCCCGGTGCAGAAGGCCTGGATGCTGCAAAAGGTCCAGATGGATATGCTCACAGTGTAAAATCATTCTTTACTTGACACGAGACAACAACTGCTTCAAGAAATTTCATGAAGAGTAATGTTTTGTTTTCAAAGTTTTGAAAAATCTCTTTTAATAGACGAAACAGATTTTTACTATACTCTTACCTCGATAGGGACCCAATGTCCACACCTGTGGAAATCCTTCAGAGGGAGGGAGGGGGGGGGGCGTCAAATTTTTTTTAGTTGATCAATGGTCAAAATGATTTTTTTAAGTCAACTACAAAGAAATGAACAAAATCAGAAAAGTATTTCTATGGTCAGGTCTCAGGAGGTTAGATGAATCAAATTCTTTTTAGAGGTAGAGACATATGAAGTGGGAATTTATCAGCATTCAGTCAGACATAGACACTACTCTTAGCTCACAAGTGAATTCGGTTTAGATGAATCGGATTCTTGTTAGAGTTAGAAACATATGAAGTGGAAATTTATCAAAATTCAGTCAGACACACACACTACTATCAGCTCACAAGTGCTATACTATAGTCTGAAATAGGTGAATTAGGTTTAGATGAATCGGTTTCTTTTTACACTGAGAGACGTAAGAAGTGGGAATTTATGAAGATTTAGTCAGATAAAGACACTACTATAAGCTCAAAAGTGGTACACTAGAGCCTAAAATATGTGAATTAGGTTTAGATGAATCGAATTGTTTTTAGATTTACAGTCATATGAAGTGGTAATTCATCAAAATTCAGTCAGATACAGACGTTACTATCGACTCATATGTAATATACTAGAGTCTGAAATAAGTGAATTAAATTTAGACGAATAGGATTCTTTTTAGAGTTAGAGAAATATCCACTGGGAATTTATCAATATTTAGTAAAACACAGACACTACTATTAGATCACAAGTGGTATACTAGAGTCTGGAATAGGTGAATTAGGTTTACATGAATCGGATTCTCTTTAGATTGAGAGACATATGAAGTGGGAATTTATAGTTATTCAGTCAGAAACACACACTACTATCAGCTCACAAATGGTATACTAGAGTCTGAAATTTGTGAATTAGGTTTAGATGAATTGGATTCTGTTTTGAAATGGAGACTTATGAAGTGGGAATTTATCAAAATTCAGTCAGACACAGACACTACTATCAGCTCACAAGTGCTATACTTGAGTCTGAAATAAGTGAATTAGGTTTAGATGAATTTGATTCTTTTTAGAGTTAGAAACATATGAAGCGAGATTTTATCAACATTCAGTCAAACACTGACACTACTATCAGCTCACATGTGGTATACTAGAGTCAGAAATAGGTGAATTAGGTTTAGATGAATCGGATTATTTTTAGAAATAGAGAATTCAGAAGTTGGAATTTATCAAGATTCAGTCAGAAACAGACACAACTGTCAGCTCACTTGTGGTATACTAGAGTCTGAAACAGGTGAATTAAGTTTAGATGAAACAAATTCATTTTAGAGTTAGAGACATATAAAGTGGGAATTTATCTAGATTCAGTCAGACACAGACACTACTATACGCTCATCAGTGGTATACTAGAGTCTGAAATAGGTGAATTAAGTTTAGATGAACCGATTTTTTTCTAGAGTTAGAGACATATGAAGTGGGAATTTATTATTATTATTATTATTATTATTTATTACCCGTGAAAAAAAGGTAAAAAAGACGGAGTATCAGTAAAAAATAATAAAAAAACACACAAAAAAAAACACAAAAAAAGCACATCGAACAAACTACAAAGACGAAAAACAAAACCTCAATTATACAGTGCACTGCAGGTACGTAAAAAATTCGACTTTTCAAACGTTTTAAACTACCAAGTACTGAAAAAACATAAGCAATATGAGCATTGTTGCATCAAGCCGTAATTGGTAGAAAAATAAACCCAAATAATCCAAATAATCTACAGTAAATTAAAAAAAAATACAGAGAAGAGACGGTAAAAAGACTAAATATAACAAGATACTAAACATGACAAGAGACGGGCAAACAAAATTAAATGGACAGTGATTCACTGCCTTAGCAAATGGTACCAAGGGTGGGATGAAGCTTTCTCGTTGTACCGTTTAATTTGTTCAATTATAGCTGCCGTAGGGTCCGCAATTTTAAAATTTTTAACAAGATGCGAATTTCTCGTTCACGGTGGGAGCTGCAACGAGAACTTTGCATGCTTAAAAAACGCGGATCTGAGCTTTCTTTTCTCTGGCTCGGGAAAAATTCTCCATAATGGGCTTAGGTACAACAAATGGGGAAGGGATACCGCGTTATAAAGTAGAGCCAGAATTAAACGGTTGAAACGGATTTTAGGAGCAACTACTCTACTGTAAGCAAAAGCCAGGCGTTTATGGAGATGATCAATAAGAAGGGAGTGGGTAGTTTTGAGATCCTTTCCAATTGGTGAGCCAAGGGAAATAATTTTCGGGACAGGGGCTACAGGCAGTTCTCTCCCATCCTCACAGACGAGACCTCTTCTTGGCACCAGTTGAACAGAAGAATATCCGACTCCTGCGGGTTAAATTGAAGGCCAATGCGACTATAATTTGATTGTAGTCTGGAGAAGGTGGTCTCTGTACCTAGGACTGTGTGGTTGGGGTTCAGAATGTCATTGGTGTAAGTTACAATTGTAATGTCTATGCCACGAACTATGCATGTTGTCTCGATAGTAGACTGTGGTTCAATAATACAATTATTAAAGGCACAAGGGGATGTGACTGGTCCTTATCGAGCACCCTTTTTTACTGGGACAACAGGATTCCCTCGGTAGGATAGCATCACGTATGGTGTATATTCAGTCAGGGCTCGACCATAGTCAGGAAGTAGGAGTTCAGCCTGTAGGTGGTCATACATGTCTTTAATGGGTAGTAGGATGTCCTTCTGTACACCTCTCTTTCCCATATCAAGAATGAGATGGTCATGGAGAAGTGACTCGTAGGCACGACGGACGTCATGTAGACCTATAAAAATGGACTCCTTTGATTCATCAGCGTCATTCAAGACTGAAGCCAAATCAGAAATGGCGTGGCCGCAACCAAGACCCTTCTGGAACCCAAACTGAGAAGGGGGAGTCCAGCATTTTTCCTCGATTTCATCAGTGACCAAAAGTTCGAAGACTATGCAAAGCGTTGGTGCCACTGTGATCGGTCTGAACGAAGCACATTCCTAAGTACTCTTCCCTTTCTTCAGGACTGGCCTAAGTGACCCAGTACTGAATGCCGATGGTACGAGTCCAGTGGTGAAGATCATCTGAAAGAGAAGATTTGGGTGTCCCATGAAAGTCAGGCTGCACTGATTAAGGCAAAGGGCAGATACACGGTCAATTCCAGCTGACTTCTTCTTTTTCAACCGTCGGATTGCGGACGCCACCTGAGATTGGGTAACTAGGAAATCTGTATCTGGAATTGATGAGAGGAGGGATGAAAGCTTTTCTTGAACAGAAATGTTAAGATCCTGTTTTATGGCTGAAAACTCATCAAGGTAATAGTTTATTAATGTTAAAGATGGGATATCTAACTCGGGACCCGCTGACTCCTTCTTATCAAACATTTTCCATAACATATTAGGATTTTTAATTACTTTTTCAGAAAGCTCAGGTTTCAACTGTGCGCGGTGACAAGCAAGTTGCTTCCGAAACCTACGCATAGATGCGACTCTAATTTCCTTAACTACTACTGATCGTGGTCTACCACATTCTTTCCATATCATGTACCAGAAGGGAGCTCGGTCGCATGTTAATTGTAACAAAGGGTTAAAAGACCATCCCTTTTCTTGAGTTCCTTGTCTGGCACTAGACTTGGGCACTCCCTGAGATTCGGCAAACAGAAGAGCATGGGTCAGTTCGGCGTAATAAATATTAAGACATAGCCGCGCATATCTTTCATCACGATGAGAAAATTTCATAAGTATGTAAAACGGTAAGCAAATTTTTGACAGAACAAGATCACAAGAATCTTGAAACTTTTCTTTATCAATTTTACGCCAAACCGGAACCTCGTGCCACCTCTGAGTGAGTACCGACGAATAATTCGGAGCGGAATACTAGAATCTGAAGTAGGTGAATTAGGTTAAGATAAATACGATTATTTTTAGAGTTAGAGAAATATGAAGTGGAAATTTATCAAGATTCAGTCAGACGCAGACACTACTATCAGCTCACAAGTGATATACTAGAGTCTGAAGTAGTTGAATTAGGTTTAGATGAATCGGGTTCTTTTTAGACTTAGAGACAGGTGAAGTGGGAATTTGTCAGTATTCAGTCAGACACAGAGAGTACTATCAGCTCACAAGTGGAATACCAGAGTCTGAAATAGGTAAATTAGGCTTAGATGAATCAGATTCTTTTTAGAGTTAGAGGCACATGAGATGGGAATTTATCAAGACTCAGTCAGACACTACTATCAGCACACAAATGGTATACTAGAGTCTGAAACAGATGAATAAGGCTTAGATGAATTGGATTCTGTTAGAGATAGAGACATATGAAGCGGGAATTTATCAAGATTCAATGAGACACCACTATCAGCTCAAAAGCGGTACACTAGAGTTTGAAATAAATGAATTAGGCTTAGAAGAATCGGATTCCTTTTAGAGTTATAGACATATGAAGGGGAAATTTATCAAGATTCAGTCAGACAGAGACACTACTATCAGCTCAAAAGGTGGTATACAAGAGTATGAAATAGGTGAATTAGATTCCACAGATTGATAGACATGTAATAAGTTAATTCAGTTAGGTTCACTTAGCGTGGCCCACCATGCTAAGCCTAGCTCACTTGTGAGCTGATATTATTGTCTGTGTCTGGCTGAATCTTGATAGAATCTCGCTTCTTATGTGTCTAACTCTAAAAAGAATCCGATTCATCTAAACCTGATTCACTTATTTAGGACTCAAGTGTACCACTTGTGAGCTGTAAGTAGTTTTATGTCTGACAGAATTTTGATAAATTTCCGTTTCATATGTCTCTATTTCCAAACAGAAACTGATTAATCTAATTCACATATTTCAGACTGTAGTGTATCATTTGTGTGCTGATAGTAGTGTGTGTGTCTGACTACATTTCGATAAATTCTCCTTTCATATGTCTCTACCGTTACAAGAATCCGCTTCATCTAAACCTAATTCACATATTTCAGTCTCTAGTGTATCATTTGTGAGGTGATAGTAGTGCGTGTGTCTCACTGAATTTCTATAAATTCTCACTTCATATGTCTCTAACTCTTAAGTTAGAGACATTTCATGTCTCGAAAATGTCAAAAGTAATATTTTTTTTTTATTTTAAGTATATTTTATGTATTTTGAAGACACGAAACAAAAATTTGAAAAAATTTCCAGATAAAAAATATAAAGTTAATTTTTTTTTAAGTTTAACATAAAATAAAGTAAAAGAGGGGGCAAAAAGGTGGGGGAACACTAGGCCCCTCGGAAGGTGGGTCATGGATGATCATAAGTTCAATACTCAATCATGAATTATATTAGTACAATCTGAATTTAAATAAAATGATTTACTTAAGTTGTCATCGCTTTTCTGAACTTAATTAATTGAGTTGTGAAGGTTGAATATAATTCTCATCATATCCTAACATGAATTCAGATGCCTCCTAGAAGTATGTCAATGACCCAAATTGGATTGTCCAATGCTTAGTACCCAAATATGGGTGTATCCTATGTACTGTATAGCATTCAAATGACCCGAAGGGTCTTCTGCCTGTGTTGCAGATTAAATTATGTATATTCAGTAGTTATATATGCTATAGCGATGAATAAATTATGCAATTTCAGTAGTTAGGGGGGCGATACTACTCATATATAGTCCATGGCCTATAAAGGAGGGTGAAACACACGTATACTTTTTGAACGCTAAGTCATAAATAGTAAATAAAAGCAATAAACAAGAAAAGGCGAGAGAGAGAGAGAGAGAGAGAGAGAGAGAGAGAGAGAGAGAGAG
>JAQQPU010018745.1:0-10364 GCA_029168905.1 Artemia sp. Kazakhstan ARC1039
ATTGTTATGTTTTAAATTATTTCCGCATGTTTCGCAATACATTTGGAAATGCAATCTATGTCCTCTTTGGTCTTTTTGAGCTACATTGACATTTGTGATCTGAAGCAAAGGTTATATCACAATGCCTATGCAAATGTAGTGGAAGTCTTCCTTTATTGTGTGTATGTCCCACTTTGTTAAATTTGTGATCTGAGATCAATGCTATATCCCCAGACTTTTGGAAAAGTAGTCTATTTCCTGCTTTATCTCTAAGTTTGTGCTAAAATTAAATTTTTTGGTGTGAGGCGAAAGACATCACAATACCTTTAGAAATGTGTCATGATTTTCCTTAAATATATGCTGTAAATGGACTTATGATGTGAAGCAAATGATATATCATAATACCTTTGGAAATGTAGCGCAAGTCCTACTTTATTGTGTGTATATCCTGCTTGGTTAAATTTGTGATCTGAGGCATATGTTATATTGCAACACCTTCAGAAAGGTGGTCAATACCCTGGTTTCTCTTTAAGTTAGTGCTATAATTAAATTTGTGATTGAAGGCAAATGATATATCACCATATCTTTGGAAATGTAGTCTATTTCCTGCTTCTTCTTTAAATTTCTGCTAAAATTAGATATGTGGTCTGAGGTTAATGATACATCACAATGCCTTTAGAAGTGTAGTGTATTCCCTGTTTTTTTCCTTAAGTATATGCTATAATAATATTTGTGAGCAAATAATATATCATAATACCTTTGGAAATGTAGCAGAAGTCCTGCTTTATTTTGCGTATGCCCTGCTTGGTTAAATTTATGATCCGAGGCATATGTTATATCGCAACACCTTCAGAGAGGTAGTCTATACCCTGGTTTCTCTTTAAGTTTGTGCTATAATTAAATTTGGGATTGAAGGCAAATGATATATCACCATATCTTTGAAAACGCAGCTTATTTCTTGCTTTATCTTCAAATTTGTGCTAAAATTAAATCCGTGGTCTGAGGTTAATGATACATCGCAATGCCTTTAGAAGTGTAGTCTATTTCCTGCTTTTTCCTTAAGTATATGCTAGCATCTGCTAAGTTTTTGGTATGAGGCAAATGATGTATTATAATACCTTTAAATATCTAGTCTTTCTCCTGCTTTATTTAAAAATTTATGCTATAATTAAATTTTGTGATCTGAGGCGATGTATCACAATATCTTAAGGAATGTTGACTATTTCCTGCGTGATGTTTAAATTTTTCCTAGAGTTGACCATGTTTTTTCTGTTTAGAACCAGAGGTTCCAAGAATATTGAACAGAACAGAAGTCGGTCAGTTAGTATTTGCCATTCGAACAGCTGTACTTGGATCCAAGTTTCGCTCTGGTCTCCAGGTAAGGCTCCTTTTACAGTTTGCACCTGATTTTAATTTTGCTCCTTATTGCTCCTTGCACCTTAAATGCATCCATGTTTTAGCAGGAAGTAAGCTGTTTTTTTCTTACAGTTTTTGGGTTGTTAAGAAAATAATGAACCGAAAGGTCAAAATAATTGAAATGAAAAGTAAAAAAAAAAAAATGAAAATGAAAAACCTTGTCTAAATGAAACACTGTTGGTATTGTTATGTAAGATGAAAGACAGTATTTTTCATTTGTGTGATTCTAGGATATTAGTGAGTAAAATGGGAGAAAGAGAGCGTAAGTTAAAAAGAGTGATTTTGGAGGTTGTATTTTTCCAATTTTTGTGTCATCGTGGAAGGGTTGAATATGATTTAAGGAGGTAAATCTCTTTTAGTCTCTCTATTTAAAGAGGCTGAAACATACTACTCCCGCATTTAAGTCCTTTTTCACTGCTTGATCCAATTCAAACTGTCCAAAAATTTGGAAGTCAACTTCTCTTTTAAAACTGCTTTCTAAGGTTCACAATAAAGCTAGAAACATCATACAGGAAACTAATCGTTCAGGAGATATCCTTTTACTCGATCTTGAGTCACTGTATATACTTTCGTGTGTATGTTTTACTTTTTCTTAGCTTCATGGTTATCTCCCCCAACTCCCAAGTTTTGTACTGCCTTTTAGATCTGATCAAAGCAATTATCATCTTTGCAATATTAAAAATCTTATTCAGCTTCCTTTTACTTCTTCTGTAAGGTCAGGCTTCAATCCTGTAACGGAGAGTCATATTGTGTGGATTAAGATGCCCTGAATCAGCTCGAAGGTGGCACTCTTTTAGTTTCTTCCAATTTTTTTTTTTTTTTTTTTTTGCTTCTTGGAAGTTATTTATTTTTTATAGGCTTTTTGCAAAGGATTCATTGGTGTCTATTTAATTTACTTAATGTATCTATCTATTTAATTTCTCATGTTCTACAATTTTTTCTTCTTCTCATCTCTCTGTAAGTGACTTTTGTGAATGACTCGTATGTCTTCTCCAGGCCAAGGAGCCTTTGGGGGTATAGTATTGTGTATTATTTATGTGTATTTAATCATGAATAAATCTTATCTTGCCTAGGAAGAATAAGGTTGAAGATATTCCTGAGTCATTGATGGCACATAGGAAATCACATCGACTTTAAGTTGATGGGTATTTCTTATTGGGCCGGGTAGCTGACCTATTGTGCAACCTTGCGGCAAAAGGAGTTGAGTCCCGAGCTCCATAAAGGCTAGCAGAACATCAATCAACTATGCTACCACATGGTTATGTCTGAGAAGACAACAGAGAATGTCACTTTCAATCAGACTTCGTTAGATTCCACATAGCGACTTTTGCTTGTCACTTGTTGACAACAATATCTGTCGTCCTCTATCAAAATTTGACTTTACCCCTTCTCCCCCTCCCTAAAAAAAACTTTTGTTCCATTGCCTGTTAAAAGGTTTACTCTAATTCCGTTGGTTTATTTCTGCGACTTCTTTCGTTGCAGCCAGTCACGTTTTTTTTATGCATGTTATACTAAAGTATGGATTTAGATGTCAAGTTTTGAGCAAGTAAGAGGAACCCAACAAAAGTAACAAAAATACATGTTAACAAATTTATGTTGCGTTTTGTAATTTTTTCCGGGTTCTCCCGTAGCTTTTGTAAAGGCTATGGGAGAACATGGTATCAAATGGGAAGCTAAAATTCTCCGAGATCTAGATTATACAGATGGTTTAAATGTTCCAAGTAAAAATGGTAGTGAACCGAATGAATTTTAGGAGGCCATGAAGGCTCAGGGTGGAAGAATGGGTTTTAGGGTGGAAGGTGGAAGAAGTCATGCAGACTAGTATTAAGTGAGGGTGAAGACGTAATGTTAGGTAACGAAAAATCGTCCAAGCGCCACATATCTGGGGAAAATTATTAGAAAACACGATGGATGCAGTGAAGACGTAAAATACAGAGTAGCCAGGGTGCAGTGTGCTTCTTTTTACAATTGAAAGGAAGCTTGGGAGAATAAGAAGTTAAGTCTGGCATTTCAAAATAGAATATTGGAAGCCACGATAATAACAACTGTCTAGTTTGACTTTGAAACTTGGGCACTTCGAAAGACTGAGGAAGATTAGTTAATGCTTTCCAGCTGAATTATCTAAGGAGAACCTTAGGTACTGGTTTGATTTACTTAACTCGACTTAAGGTTCCTGCCGCATGATATGTGGCGTAGACATTATAGTAACTTTACTCTTCCAGGTGGACCGATCTGCTGCTATGGGGGGGGGGGGTTGACCTCCATAGCAGCAATGTCGACTGTGTTGAGAAAATTCTGTAGACTGTCCTTCTACCTGGTCTGAAGTCTACCCTTCGGGCGTTTGATTTTTGAATTAAATCAACCTGGTGAAAGTAGAAGTGGTGAAAAACTTGAGAGCCATGACTAATTATAGTAAAGCCAAGACAGATAGTCTCTGTTAGAGGCAAAACTGACAGACTTTTTTTCAGAATTATTCAAGGATTGCCTGAGTCGTTTGAATTACTTTGCTTGACTTAAGGTTCCCGCCGCATGATATATGGTGCGGAGAGCGTAGTAACTTTGCGTCTTCAGGTGGACCGATTTACTGCTATGAGGGGGACGTCGTCAGCAGCAATGTCCGTCAAATCGAGATACTTCTGTAGGCTGTTCTTTTACCTGGTCCAAGGTCAATCCCTTGAGCACGACCAACAATGGGACGTGGGGTTGGAGTCATGTATATAGTCATGTATAGTCATGACAATATGAGTTGAGTATGGAACTTGGTTAGTAAGGGCAAGGAGCCTTTCATTACAAATAAAATCGTCCCATCGAAGCCCCTCGATTCGACGGAGCTTGTACTCGTTTGACTGACTGTAAATCAAACAATAAGCTGTACGGAAAGTGCTCTGTTCTATTCTACTTTCTTGGTCTGCAATAAAAGAAAGGCTAAGATAGCTAGACCGTGCTTTATGAATGAAAGATGGCATATTGCTAAAAATTGGTTTTTTGGCCATGCATTTGGGGTAACACGAAAAGCATCTCGTCCTTGAATAGTGCTAGAAACAGTTGTAAGAAATGATTTAAAAGAAGTTGGAACTACATTGGACAGGGAGAAATTGAAAACTTGAATAGATTCTTTATTCCTTAGCCACCCAAAGCTGAGATTGGATCTCATTCTCCTTTTTAAGTTATTTGTTTTTGTAGCACGAATGTAATTCGCAGTTCATAATGAGAGGCATGGGAATTACCGATGAATTAATAGTCTTTGTAGTTTGGTGTCTCTTGGATTCACGTTTGTCCTTCCACACATGGTAAACAATTACTCCCCGGACAAGCTTTCTTTGATATTAAAATTAAATTAATTAAGGTCAGTAAATGGACTTTCAGAGAGTTTCAGGATTCGATATCTGAATCGATTCTTGAAAGTTGCTGGGCCATGATGAACGAAGATGGCTGGGTCATGTTTTATGGATGAAGGATGACAAATTGGCCATCCATCAGGGGCAAAAAGCACTCCTTCTTCCCCGAATGGGGTAGGAAAAGATCATAATAAAGGATTTAAAGGGATTGTACGACCTCAGATGGCTTTGCGCCGCAGGTAGTTCTTATTAGTTGTGGTAGTTTGTAACTTCCACTCAGCCCAATGTTATTATTATTCTTGTTTTATTTCTAGAAAATCGGAGCTCCAGAGAACATTGAGAGACTTTTCGCATCAACACCCGGTCTGCGAGAAGACCCTATAGCTCTTGCCTTTTTGCACGACTATGAGCTACTCTTTCAATTTTCAAATCCTGAGGTTGCTAAGAAGTAAGAGTATTAAAGTTTCTTTTTTTTTCATATATGAAGGGAGCTAAAGAGGGAGGCTTGGAATAGATTAGGATGGAGAAGGCATGTGTGTAGCTGTGTTGGCCTCAGGCGGCTTAGTGCTGCGGTGAGTTGTTAGCAGTAGGAGCAGTAGTATTCCAATTTGATACTCTTTTTTTGTAGCATTTTAGCTATTTTCCGGTTTTTTGTTTGCTTTTCATTTAAACACTTAATAGGGGTTTTCACCTTATTCCACTGGGTATAGTATGTTTAGTGTTTAGGACCACACGCGCTTGATCCCCAGGAGCATAGGGGTTGGGGGGGACGAGAACGGGAAAAATTATATTATAACTTTTATATATTATATTATCAACCCACAGTTTCTAAGTTTTCTTGGGTTTATAAGTTTCTCCTTCAGTTTCCAAATCCTAAGCTTGTTAAAAGCAAGAATACTACAGCTTTTTCTACCTTTATAATATTTTACCTTTAAATAAGAGGAGGAATAAAAATGTACTTTTGAGAAAAGTATAAAAGATTTAAAAAACTAAATTGCAAAGTTAAAATACCCAAGACTTTAAGAAAATAAAAACAATTATCTCATCCTTTTAGGTGTGACCCATAATGGTTAGGACTTTATATTTGACTTTTTTTTATTTTTATTTACATAATAAACAAAAATATAAACTATTACAAATATAAATCACTGCGCTAGGGAAAAATTTAAATTTTGCTAACGCGTAGCGAGCAACTTTATAAATATTCCTAAAGGCATCCTAAATTAATAAGAACAATAAAAAAAAACCTACATAAATATTCCTAGAAGCATCCTAAGCTAATTAAAATAATAATAATAAAAAATAGACAATCAACCTTTCTCACCCCAGGGTAGCAACCACCATCCAAGTACAACTTCGTCCACCCCACCCCTTCAACCTGCTCCTCCCTCCAGCCCTATAACCCACTCACATCCTCCCCCCCCCAAAAAAAGAAAAAAATTTAAAAAAAAAAAATTCTAAAAAAAAACTAATTTCTGAAGAAGTACTCTTTTAATATTGGGTAAAAACCCAATGCAGAATACGGTATAAAATTGGGAAAATTTTTGACTAATAATACCCCGTTCCACATTTTTATCCTCTCCCTGGCCTTTTTTTTTAGTATTTTTCATCGTCTGAGCATCGTTTGAGCATTGAACAAGAACGTTTCCTAAATTCTAGTAAACTTTTCTCCTGTAGAAAAAAGAGGTTGTTCTCAAGTTCCCCCGCCATCTCATTAACTGAAACTGCTACAATTAAGCTATAGGCCTAATCATTCGTCTTTTCGGTAATTTGCCTATTTGTGTTTTTTTTAAGATATCTCTAAAGACATATATAAAAACCTATATCTCGTTAGATAATGTTTTCGGCGCAGAGGATATTTTCAATTCAATTCAATCCGGGTTTTATTAAAACAAATAGAAATAAATAAACATAAATAAACTTCTCTATGCAAAAAACGCACGTTGAGTCCCTTAAAAATAACGATTCCTCCTAATACGCTTTACGACTCTCGCTTTACTCTTCAACACAACCACATCCCTCAACCATACAATTCATTATCTAAGAGATTCCCCCCCCCCCCGAAAGCATAGCCACCTTAATCTTACAAAATAATAATAAATGAATAAAAAAACTAAAAATAAACCAATATAATAATGATAATACATTTTCAAACAAAAAAAAAAAATTCAATTATTAATTAACTCTATTTTTTGAAATTCAATAAGATATTTTTTCAAATTATTTATTTCAAATTATTATTTTCCGTTTCTATTAAAGGTAAATAAATAAACAAAATAAAGACAAAAATATAGACAAAATAAAGATAAAGTATAAAATAAATACAAAAATATTTTATAAATATATATTATATTACCTATATACTATTGTATATTATATAAATGTAAATATATATAATTATAAATATATAAAAATTTTTTATGTGTAATAAAAATAAAGACAGACACTATTATCCGCTGCTTAAGTTACCACAGTAAAATTCTTTGAACAGGTGGATAGCCTACAACTTCGTTCAATGCAGAGATGATTATAGCCTATATAATTTAATTTACAGTTGATTTATAATTTAGTTCATAATTTAATTTATTAATTGATAATATATAATTTATCTGTAAAATATCCCCTAAGAAACTATCTGGTTGGCATTAAAAAAAATTGCGTCTATGCGAGGAGAGGCCCTGGAACCAAGCACAATTTGTCACCTAACCTTAAAATTATAGGTTTATATTCTCGCCTGAAAACAGGTGAGAATTTTGTTCATTCTCGATGTGGCATCAGAAAAGAAAACAATTATGAACTATCTACTTTCGTAGTTTATCGTTGATTCTATTGAGCTCATATTTGGTGGAAATATAGAGCCTTGGCAAATGATAAGCGCCTTAGCCTTTTGATGTGCCGGAGACCCCGAATAGTCATACCTAAAATGACCCTTGAAGGTGATTCTCTTGCCTCTTTTGCCTGGAGGTGTGGGGCCCCTTTGCCATGCCCCCTGCTGCTGTTGATAATTGAAACCGGATTTTTTAATGCCATAACCGAGGCCAAAAACCCCAAATGTGAAATTTATCTTTTGGGTAGGAACTTTATTGAGATTTTATTCGCTTTTTTTCTTGTAACGAAACCAGATTTCTTGTGTGGATAGAATATTTTTTATATTTTGAAAATTATTATGCTGATTGACTGTCCATCAAGTTTTTTTTTATATTTTGTGGGACTAAAAGAAAAAGCCTAAGCTCATAAATCAATTCATATTATAAAGAGAAATCTATTACATCATAATTTCTCTCATGATTATTGGCAACATAAAAAACAATATGCTTTTACCGGGAACTAGCATGCCTAGTAAAAAGTAAAAAATTATTATGAGGAACATAAACACCCCCCCCCCCTTTATTCTTTCATTGTTGCTAGGTCTTAAATCAATTAGTCTCCCTTCTCAGACGTATACCTAAAAATTATATTTTATAAGGTGCGCAATTTCCTATATCTCAATGTAGAAAAAAAAGAAAAGAATAACTAAAAGTGATTCTTTGTCTGTTTTCAGAAGTATTTGGCAATGTCGCACATACTGGTTTTTATAATTAAAATAATTTTTCCATAAGAATTTTAGTTTAATTTTTCCAGTGAGAAGTTCAAAATTGGCATCATAGTTTTTATTTAAAAGTTAATCGAAACTCGTGTAATCTCTTTCCATTAAACATCATTTTACGATCCCGAAAAAGGCTTATGCGAGTCTTGCCTCTCACTCACTCAGACTATCTGTCTTGGTTTTTTTTCAATTAGCCATGGCTAGATGGTAACTTGATTTTAATTCAAAAATCAACGGACTTCTGCTTTTTTTTTGAGCATGGTAAAACCTGGTGACTCAGTTTTGCAACTAGTATCTGGCACCAGTGACGTGAAATACGCGTAGGTATCGCAAACTTTTACAAGACATATTTGAAAATTTTCATTTTGGATTTTTTTTTTCAATTAAAGATTTGTAAAACGCCATTATTTGCCGATGTTTACAATTTAATTGTATAATCTTCTGTGTGGATATACATAGTTCGCTGTTTTACTAATTTAGTGCTGAAACCTGACGCTAGAGGGCAGATATTTTTTTCTATAGACTTGGGATTCCACTATAGTCTTTGGATTGAGTCGTTGTATATCATAGAATATATTAGAATCCAGAGCTCAATAGCTAGAACTTGCTTCCCCACGTAGCACTTGACTTGATTTAGGTCTCCTGCCGGGTGCTACTCGGCGTAGAGAGTGACGTCTGCCTCCTCCATCCACTTCGGTTCATTGCAAGGGTTTACGGTTAACTTGGTCTGATATTTGTGATCGCTAGAAGCTCGGATACACTGTCGGACCATCGCTTCTTTGGTCGGCCGCGAGATCGCTTCTAACTGGCTTTGGCAGGGTAAAAGTCAAAGATCATCTTTGCAGGTAAGTGCGGGGGCATTCGAAGTAAGATGTCCAAACCACTGTAAGATAACCTCGGCTGCTTGGGTAGAAAAACGGGACCGCTTGGTGAGGTGCAGCAGCTTCTCGTTACTCACGAAGTCGACCGGCTGTCGACCTTCTATCCTTTTCAAACTATTTGACTGGAATCTATCTATAGTTGCAGCTGATGCTTGCCAAGTTTCAGCTCCATAAGGCATAACAGAACCGACGAGGGCGTTGCAAAATCGAAGTTTTGTTGAACGACTAATATTTGGTTTTTGCCAATGGTGACAGTTCAACCTGCCCATGGCATAAGACGCCTTGGATAGCCTTGATTGCATCTCGGGGAGAAGGGGGCCATCTGAAGAAGTCGTGGATCCCAGGTAGGTAAACTTCTGGACAACTTCTATGTTAATAGTTGCGTTCCCCCATTTTGTTCCCCCATTTAATTGTTCCCCCATTTTGGGCCTCTTCTCGTAATATTTGAAGCGCTTCCAGCAACTGATCCATGAGTCCGCTAGGATGGCCAGGTCGTCAGCAAAATCAGCATCTGAGATGACGCGATCTCCAAACTTGAGTCCAAAGTTGAGACGTGAAGTCGTCTTTGTCATAACGTAGTCTATGATGACATTGAAGAGTTCTGGGGCCACTGCGCATCCTTGACGCACCCCTGTCGTGACTCGGAAGAATGGGCTGCGCCGGCCATTGACTTGATCACAGCTCTCTGTGTCATGGTGTAAAGCTTTGAAGAGTCTGCAGTATTTCTCGGGGAGGCCAGTCGATGCTAAAATATTTCAAAGTGCATCTTGGTCCATTGAGTCGAACGCTGCATAGAAGTCAACGAAGGCAAAATTGTATTATCAAAGATTTGCAGAAAAAAATGGTTGCAAAGAGCTAGGATAACGCTCCAGAGCCCGTCTTCTCCAAGAATGTTTGGCTATACCATGTGAAAAGCTGCCTTGAACTCCCGCTGTTCAGTGCTTGGCCGTCTACCGTAGACGCTGCTTTACTGAACGGCCAGTGTTACCATATGTGTGATATAAAACAGCGCATCTATTAAAGCAAAAATGCGCCGAAAAAGTAATTTTTCATGAACAAATTTGTCAAAGATGTAACTCTGCAAATATGTTCGCTTTGAAAATGCTCTGATTTGAGCAACTTAATAAATGGTTTATGTTAAATTATTTCGAAAAGGTTCCCAAA
>JAQQPU010018746.1:0-11957 GCA_029168905.1 Artemia sp. Kazakhstan ARC1039
GTCGCGTTGGGAAAAGGTTGGACACAATGGAAGAGATTACATCTTATATTTGAAGCTTTTTGAGGGACCTTCAGTATATGGCGTTAGAGGTAAATCAGTGTTATTGGGTGCAAAAATATCTTCTGCCATCGCAAACCATTTTCCAAAAGCTTCCATCCATCTTCTACATTGTCAAATTCTGAACTCTCCAGTTTCATTTGTCAACGTAATAACTATTCGGACGATAGTTGTCCTTCCTAAATTTCAGCTAGAAATTAACTTTAGACATAACTAGTAACTCCATATAGTGTACTAGAACTAGAATATAGTGTCCATATAGTGTGCTAGAATGTATATTTTGTGCTAGACTGTATGTCTAAATAAACCGAAGTCTAAGTTATATTTCTATAATTTTGTGGATATATAAACAATTTTGAAACAGGATGTGTAGGAAATATATGTTGGCCACTGGCCCCGCCCCGTCCCAAACAATGTTCCTGTTATTATATTTGCAAATAGCAGAGACAACTCTTCCCCTAAAATGGGTTACTTTGGTAACTTCTAAGCATGTGTGTTTATTAACCGAATTTGTCAAAACTCATACCTTAATACACTTTTCATGACTTCCGCTAAAAATCTGACCTGTTTAAACTTACATTTTACAGCCATTTTCTTAGTGATTTTTAGGTAGGTTTGCACCATAAAAATCCCAGTCCACAAAAATTTCCTTAACCACAATATAAAAATCGCAGAGAATTGACTTCAAGAAATGCCAATATAGTCTAATTTAGTGTCCTATAGTTAAATACGGGTATTACTAAGCCTTAGCACCAAGTTGGTACACCAAGGTTCATCGTGACTTGATAATTACTCTGTATTTTCCAATGAATCTTACGCTTTCCATTTAGAAATCGTATGCAAAAGTATTGACTTTTGTCAGTCTTTATATTCTTAAATTCTTTTTACATAACACCAGTGAAAAGTTGAGTAAGCCAGCCTATTTTTGGCAGCATTTTTATCACAAATTTTTGCTTAGAACACGGAATTTCTAAGGTTGGAGTAATATTTTATCTGTAAATATGAAAGGTTTGTTATTTTTTGTTAACGGAAATAAATCTGAATAGCAATTTTTCTGAGGGAACTAGAGTTCGCCATATTTTGTTTCACCATTTCTAGGTTTTGTTCATTTTTGGGGGCTTTTCTAGGGCTGAATAAATTTTCTTAGCTATATTAGTTATTATGGGTGGGCTCCACATCGCTGTTCAGTATCTAGAGTCATCACTATATAACGAGTCAGAGGTAATACGCTCAGATTGCTTGTGAAAGACACCGACTCAAAGTGGTAAGAGTGCATAGCTAGGTTATGAAAACCAAATAGTGAAAGAGATGGCCCCAGGCTTGTACACAGCCTCTATTCAACTGGAGATACCTGGGAACTTCTTGTTGTTTGGTTGTTGGCTGGCTTAAGCGCTTCGTGTAGAGTTGAGGAGTTATCAATCCCTAACCTGCAAGGGTAGGACCCATTGCTTGCCTTGAGGTCGTAATAATCCCAATATCAATTTGACACGCAACATTACGACGTTGAAAGAGAACTATCGTATAGGAATGTTGATCAACGAATTCAGACGTTCTGAAATCGACTTGTTAGGAATTCCAAAAACCTATATCCCCGGGCTAGGAAACATGAAATTAGGAGACATAGGATTCATTTGTTCAGGTAGGAAAATTGGTAGTGAGTAAGGCTTATGACAAATAAGGGAGCTTCAAAGTCTTGCATAGGCTGGGAAAGCATTAATTACAGAATTCTAATTGCAAATTTTATAACTAAAAAATGCAACAGGATAGAACCGACTGACACATACATTAGTGACTAAGACGGCTTTTAGATACGGTTAGACAAACAGATAGATAAAGGAGCGAATAGAGAGGATCCCAGATAAAAATATAATATTTTTTATTACGATAGTTTGATGTCAAGGTTGGTACAAATACCGACAAATAGTATCCTAGCTTAGGTAAATTTGGTTTAGGGAAAGGAAAAAAACAATAGTGATAGACTGCTACGATTTTGTAGGTACAATAATCTAGCAGCAACCAATATAATTTTTGGTTATAGAAACAGTATTCATACGGTACAATCCTTATTGATTGTATTACTGAAAACAGGTGACTGGCAAGATCGATATAGGACACTAGGGTATATATGAGTGCTTTTATTGATTTTAAAAGTAAAGGCCATCATCTAGTGATGTCTAAAGTTAATTTCTAGCTGAAATTTAGGAAGGACAACTATCGTCCGAATAGTTATTACGTTGACAAATGAAACTGGAGAGTTCAGAATTTGACAATGTAGAAGATGGATGGAAGCTTTTGGAAAATGATTTGCGATGGCAGAAGATATTTTTGCACCCAATAACACTGATTTACCTCTAACGCCATATACTGAAGGTCCCTCAAAAAGCTTCAAACATAAGATGTAATCTCTTCCATTGTGTCCAACCTTTTCCCAACGCGACNATAAGATGTAATCTCTTCCATTGTGTCCAACCTTTTCCCAACGCGACAAAAATTGGGTGACTAAGTTTCTTTTAAAAACAGCAGGAAGTCAAAGAAGAATATCAACTCAAGTTTTAATTTTCATGACGGAATTCTACGAAAAAAAAAGAAAGAAAAAAACAAGTTTCTTAACTGAAAGTAAGGAGCGACATTCAAACTTAAAACGAACAGACATTATTCCGTATATGAAAGGGGCTGTCCCCTCCTCAACGCCTCGCTCTTTACGCTAAGGTTGTTTATTGTTTTAAAAAATAAAGTTGTGGGACAGAGTCAAACTTTAGAGTAAAGAGTGAGGCGTTGAGGAAGGGACAGCCCCTTTCACATACGGAATAATTTCTGTTCGTTTTAAGTTTTAACGTCGCTCCTTACTTTCAGTAAAAAAACTTGTTTTTTTTTTAATTTAATTTCCGAGCGTTTTTGAATTAATGCAGCTTTAATTTTGGCTCGCCGTTCATGAATAATTAAAACGAAATTTGCATATTAATTTTACTTTTTTTTGGCTAAGTGGCTTTCTGGATATTTTGATCTGAAGTAACTGACTAATTAACTTACGTAACGAACTTCAATATTCGTAAATTTTTATTACGTATATTAGGGGATTCGCCCCCTAGTCCATACCTCGCTCTTTATGCTAAAGTTCAAATTTTTTTACAATTCTTTAAGAATGACCCCTAAACAGCTCTGATGAAAGTACAAAAAAGGGTAAATAACGAGGTAATGACTAGGGGGCGAACCCAATCATATACGTAATAATTTCTGTTGGTTTTAATGTTGTTCCTTACTTTCAGTTGAAAAAATTATTTTTTTAAAATTTAATTTCTGATCTTTTTTTTTAAATAATGCTGAGAAATCCGGCGCCCCCTTCATAGCAATGTCCCTCCCCCATGGAAAGATCCTCCCACGTAACACGTAAAAAAAACAACACGCATCCGTGATCTTCCTCCTGGCAAAAAATACAAATTCCACATTGTTGCAGATAGGAGCTTGAAACTTCTATAGTAGGGTTGTCTGATACGCTGAATCTGATGGTGTGATTTTCATTAAAGTTCTATGACTTTTAGGGGGTGTTTCCCCTTTTTTCGAAAATAAGGCACATTCTCTCAGGCACGTAACTTTTGATGGGTAAGACTCTACTTGATGAAATTTATATATTTGAAATAAGCATAAAAATTTGATTCTTTTGATGCATCTATTGGTTTCAAAATTCCGTTTTTTAGAGTTTCGGTTACTATTAAGCCGGGTCGCTCCTTACAGTTCGTTACCACGAACTGTTTAGAATAGAATAGAATAAGGCTTTATTTTAAGTACTTTTCACAAGCGATACATCGCCGAATATAAGTTCGTATCAAAAAAATTAAGTAAATGACAACCATCACAGGCACTTCAATGAAATTAGGTTCAGGGACAACAAAACATTAAGAAATATAAACCGACAAAATACAGACAAATAGAAATTAAACAATTAAGAAAAATATTAAAGTAACTAGAATAATGTCATATCAAACAGGTCCTACATTAAAGGTAAAAATTTAGTCATAAAACGGCATACAATAAAATAAGTCATTAAAAAAAAAAAAAAAAAAAGTGTCAAAAGAGTAAAAAAAAGGATTCATTAAGAGGTATTGGAGGTGTTAAGGATTTTAGTGAAGGTTGGTATAAAGCTATCTAAATATCTTTTTGTTTTAGTTTTTATAGGTTCTAGAATAGGGATGGGATATTTTGCCTCTCTTAGGAGAGGCTTCCGTTGAAGATTATGGGAAGGCTGAAAAAGGTCTTCAGTTCGGATGTTGGTTCTCGCATTACCACCAAAACGGAGGCACAGATCATGTCGTCTATTTTCCAGGGTTTTGATTTTAAACTTTCGTAAGAAGTAGGAGTAAGGCAACTTCCCTTCCCGTGCGATTATTTTTAACGCCCTTTTCTGAACGGATTCCAACATTTTGGTTTGATTTTTACTTAATGAGAAGTGCCATAGAGGGCAAGCATATTCGAGAGTTGGGCGAATTAAAGATATGTAAAATTTCAAAATATGAGAAGCCGGGCATTGATATTTTGCCAATTGCTTAAGGAAAGCTAGGGAAATATTGGCTTGCTTGGTTATGTTTGAAATATGGGCTTCCCATTTAAGATCGGAAGTTATACTCACTCCTAGAAGTTTATTTTTTGTGTCATAAGTCACTTGGAATAATAGACGTAAATGAGGGGGTTGTGCTTAGAAAATTGATGTTAGAATTGTAGATTTCAATGGGTTTCCATGCATTTTATTTTTGAGGGCATCTGTTGCAACATCTTCAAGGATTTCTAGTGGACTACTTTTTATATTTTTCCTGGCGACCTCTAGCAGAGTCATATCATCCACAAATTTCCATCGTAAGGGGATATCTTCTGCCAAATTATTTACCATAACGCTGAATAAGATGGGTCCAGTTATACTACCTTGAGGTATTCCGTTATAGACTGGTAGAGGTTCTGAATAAGTATTCATGTATTTTACCACTTGAGATCGTTGGCTTAAAAATGATGAGATAATTTTTACCAGAGAGGGGTCGATTTGGAATTCATGGGAAAGTTTTATCAACTAAAACATTATGGTCAACATAGTCGAAAGCCTTTTCCAGGTCAACTGAGATGAGATTAGCCCAGGTATTTGGTCTCTCTAGGTTTTACAGTATTGTGTCATACATATGTACTAGATAGTGGGACGTTGACACTTTTGGGACGTTTCCAAATTGTCGGATTTCAATACGTTCTGCAATTGGGACCCTGAGCCAGTCAGATAAAAATGATTCATACAGCTTTGAAAAAAGTGGGTGTTAATGTTTTTCTCTGTTTCTCTCTGTATCTTCGTCTATTTTTCGATAGCTAGTGTATATAGCTTTTAAGTAATCAGTACATATTATTTAATAGTATGTTTTTTTTTTGTTTTTTTTTTTCTGAGACAGTAATAAAGTTTCTATTCATAGACACGCCTGTTTTTGATGCAATTGAGATTGGTTCATCTTTGTTTCTTTACAAAGAATTGTTATAAAAGTTCCATGCAAATTTTATTTGAAAGTAATCAGTAACTGACGTCTATGGGTATCTGCCATTTGAGCGTTTTAAAATAATTAATAATTTTTTAAAGCTTGGTCGCCACAAACCTTTTTTTACCTTTCTTATGATTCAAATTACAAAAGGGTCGCCATTTACATTTTTAGACGCGTTTTTAAATATTCCTGCTGAAATGTTCTCATTCTAAAATTTCATCTTCTTGCTTTAAAGCTGTGATCCCCATGTGGGGCGCAGGCCCCACGGGTGGTGCACGGCAGTATTTTTGCGGGCCAGGGACAGTATGTGCACCCTTTGACTGACAATACTATAAAGCCTTAATTTTGAAGAAAACAAACATTTTTCACGTAAATGACGTCACATTCATATGCATTTAAAACAGACAATATTTTTTATTAGAATAAAATATGCATAGAGAACGACCCGGAAAAATATAGCTAATGGCGTTTTAGGTTTCCTCAGGTGAACACGTAAAATTTTGAATAACAAAATTTAAACATCCTGAGGGGGGCATCGAGAGTTTAGAAATACTTAGGTGGGACAAGGCCCAAAATCGGTTGGAAACCACTGCTTTAAAGTTGTAGGTGAGCTTTTTTGAAGGAAAGAAATTTATAATTTAGCTAATTGACATGATCAGTGCCCTTAATGGATTACCCATTTCGTCAATAATGATGAAAAAGTTCTTCTTTCGTAAAGATGGATCTGTTTCGTTTTGCATGAATGAATAATGAAAGTTATGTAGCCAGTGATGATGGTGAGGAAGAGCGAGACGAACGCTCGAGCCGCACCATAGTCATACCAAATGATAAAAAAGCCCAGGCTTTTGAATCTTGTTTATTTTTTCTTGACTTTGTTTTCACTTGTTCTACAGAAGTAGAAAGCTCAAATGGCAAGAAACTGATTTGAAAAGCCTGAATCACTATCAATTTGTTTCCCGCTTTTGCTTACGAATGTTACATCTTTTAATCTTTTGCGAGACTCATTTTACAGATAGGGAAACTGCTGTTCCAAGCTTCCATATGTCACAAAATTTTTTCACAAATCTTCATTTTTATTGGTCAATCCTAAATTTTACACTTGAAAGTGGAACAGCCTCCAACTCTGCAAATTACCAACGGGGCATATATTTGGCGTTGCAGCCAAATATATTCGTAATTTTCTATTTTCCGTTCTATTTTCTAATTTCCGTTCGTAATTTTCTATTTTATCCAGAAGTGCGATAATGTAATAAATGAGTTTATTTTATGGGTATAATAAAAATTAATCCACATGACGATTCTGAACTGAAATTCGGTCAATTTTACTTTTAGACACATTAAAATTTATATTTTGTGGGATTATTCTTTAAAGCTGGCTTAAACAGACTGTATGTGTCTGAAATCAGAAAAATAGCTACATAGGCTATGTATTAAATTTAGACTGAAATGGTGAAAAAGAAATTTCGCTTTAAAGGCCAGCAAAATTAAGTGAATTGTTTTTCAGCCTACTTTGCAACATGTTTTAAAAACAAAAAGTCACAACCCTGCTAGAGACACGTCATTCCTACAAATGATAATTTTGTTTTATTTTCTTTTGAATTCTGTTTTACGTTACTATTAAGTACTCAGTAAGTTTTGTTTTTAAGTGGTCAGTAAACATTGCTTAATACTGTGGTTATTTTTGAAAACACAATAAGGAGAACGATAAATTTAATGACCTTTCTATTCCTAGAGACACGCCTGTTTTTAATCCAATAGAGATTGCTTCATCTTGGTTCTTTTGCCAATAATCGCATTAAATTTCACGTGCTACTAGCTCACATGTTTAGTATGATTTAATTTATGATGCTTCGCATCTATGAATTTGTCGTAGATTACTCAAAATGTAATTTAAGTTTTGTTATACATTTTTTACTGGGGCTTAGATATGACAAATAACTCGTGTACAGGGAAGTACGCAGGGTGGATTGGGGCTAGCCCCACTCGGCTTATGCTCGGAAATCTCAAAATTTTTAAAATTGTTCCTATATTTTCTAATAATTTTCGTAGAATTCGCCTGTTTTTGTGGCTCTTTTAAGAATTCACTCCCCCCCCTCCCTGTCCAAAAGAAAGATGTAACTTATCTTAAATAAGGTCCTGTGTACTTTGGTTAAATGTCTATCCAAATATTATACTGTACCCCACCCTTCCCGGCATGAATCGGACTAGACTACTCTGGATAGTGAAGGGGTACGATTTTCCTTAGGAGTGTCAGGACCCAAGATAAACAAAGCTCTTTATGCTCTTCTTCGAATAAGCATATTTTAAAAATCTTGTTTTGTTTGACGTTTCTCTTGTTTTGGCGTTTATTTTATAATCTTTTCAACCTTAGAGAGATGAAAATCTGACTATGCCTTTAACCTCAGAATTGAATCTTATATCACTGTAAAGTACAAAATATATTTCTTGCGATAGTAGTTCCGAGCGAACTTTTGGTGTGTATTACTTACTTAGAAGCCTCAGTTTCAAACGCCTGATACTTTAGTTGTCAGCTTGATTTAAAGTACAATGTCCACAACTCGTCTATTTTTTACATTAAACTTTTTTCGGATGAAGGGGAAATTTTCACGAAGCAATTTCGTTTAATTTATGAATGGTAGAAGATAAACTTACATTAACTTCTTTTTACGTTAGTAAATAAGAAGTTTTCACTTTTTATAATAAGGAATAGAACAAGGCGGCTTTTTTGTGAAGGCTCGGGTCTCATATATCGTAGATCAGGGACGAATCTCCAGCATTTTTATTGAGGGGGCAAGAGGGGTCCATGTGTGGATAGTCAAAGAGCATGGGATGCATACTATTGTTTTCTCCATATTATTGGGGGGGGGGCAACTGCCCCTGCCACCCCCAAAACGACGCCCCTGTCGTAGATAAACAGTCAAAGTCTTTTTTTTCCCGAATGTCATTTCTATGATTTCTGTACTGTCGAACCTTGTTCTCCCAAGTCTCGCTTCTTCAAATTTTCTTTCCTTTTAGGACATGTTTTACGAGATAGGTAAAAAAAATTTAAACAGACAGACTTTAGGAAAGTTAAAATGAGATAATTGTCAATGTAAAAACAATCTCCATCCCCCAGCCTCCCCCTAATGCAGGCTGGCGCTGCAGCGACTTTGTAGTAGCATTAGAAATGGTGATCACAGTGTAAAGGAAAATAAACCAGTATCTTATTGATAAGATGCATCCAACTAAGGTAATTTTGCATAACGCCTGTATTGTACCAACTTAACATAATATCGATTGTCGAATTTGTTAATTGTATATAACATCAAAATACTTCTACATATTGCCAGGAAACTTTTTTTTTACTTGAAAACAGTAGCGCAATTTCGTCAAAATCCTTGGGGGGGGGGATAAAATTGGAGCCGATTTTCCCAAATCAAGTGAAAATGACAGTAAAAACTAAAAAAAAACATTTGTTACTATTTAGTACTATAAAGGTAAATATGTACTAAAAAAAATTGATCTGTTTCTGTGGATGCTTCAATTATGCAGGTTTATCTTAGTTTTGACAAGATTTTGGAAAAAACTAAATTTCAGCTGGGAGGGGGCAAACTAGGGTCGGGGGGACCGAGGTCTGAAAGGGACAATTGCCCCCCGCTTAAAAGCGTTACTAAGTTGTATAGGAATCTCAGAGTAGAATAAACATTGTAAACTCCTGGCTGACTGGCTATTGGCTGAGCTTGTTCTGATCCTATCTTGATTCTTTTGCTACGAACCTTTTTTTACAAATTAAAAGCGTTTCTTTTTGTGCTTGTGCTGTTTTTTTATTTATTTATTTTTCATTATGTCCTCAAACAAATTCCATCCGTCCTGTGTGCTGTGTTATTTGTTTTAATGTAATTGTCCTTGTTTTATTTTTAAGGTAGAATCGAAAGCTACTCTTTTTTCTGGTACACTTTAAAAGGTTTTAATTATCTATTGTAGCAAAAATTATAATGACATCTTGAGTCACCTATGATGGACATGGCCAATGATACGTGTTATTTGCTTTAAAAGTATGGCAACATTTTAATTTCCTTACTTGCTTCGAAGGTTGTAAAGTCACAATCTTTCTCTCTTTCTTTTTATTTTCTCTCTGTTTACTTTTTCCTCTTGCCTTTTTAATACAGAAGCCAAGATTTAGGGGTTACTTTTAATCATAACTAATAACTCAAGCTGAACATCTCTTTTTGTTTTCCATTTCAAAGTGGATTGATTCCGCACAAATTTTATACTAAATTGTTTGAAATGCCAAATAGGACTATGTTGTAAATATACATGTTTTGTTAGCTTGTAAATGTGAAGTAATATTTGAATTTAGTTGATTCAAACGGAGAAGGTTATTTTTGTTTGTTCCATTAATAGTATTTCTGGTAATTTAGTATCTTAAGTATGTTACATCTATGACTGCAAGACCTCTTGTTCACTTCCAGTTTTGCATTTTTTTTTACGTCGCTAATGTCCTGGATATTATTCCAGGTTCCATAAACACATGTAGAAGCATAGGCATTTTGTAGTGAGGGGGGGGGGTAAATTACATGAACCTCTGTATATATCCCTGTGGTAGCTAACCTATGCCACAAACCGCATAGCACAATGGTCGTGATGCTTGAATTTTTTTCTGCAAAGTCGAAGCTCAAAACTGGATAAATAATACAGAACAAAATTTCTAAACGTCGTGAAATGTTTGTGTTTAATGTGTTTTTATTTATTAAGCTTATAGGCTTGATCAGACCCGACTGAGTTCTTCTCTTACAAATAAGGATAAAATAAAAAAAAATTAATGGACCTTGGCATTTGTTTTTAATGATTGAACGTTATCATGTGCTTTTGGGCTGATGAAAGCCCTTCTTTATAATAAATTCCCTGCATCCAGATTCCCTGCGACCAGATGGACATTGCTTCAATTTAACCCTTTAACTATGCTAATTTACGTAGACACTGAGATAAGCAACTTAGCGACATGCGGGTGACGTTGATAGGCATTCTTGCTTAAGCTCTCTGCGACCGTATAAAACGCTTCCAAATTAACGCGATTTGCACGTAGATTTACAACATATCGTATTAAAACTCAGTCAGTAACCCACATATGGGAGGATAGGTATTATGCAAGGGCTGGTCAGGCTGTCCCGCCCTTCAGGGGTTAAGCCTGTTGAAAGAAGAGAAAGATTGTTTTCCAAGATTTAGAAGAATTGATCGTTTTCCAAGAATTAGAAATCTGTCTATTTTACTGTCTGTAGGTTCAATCGTCATTTCAAATTTAGTGTCTATATCTTGAAGTTTTGCTTGTACTATTACTGTTAGGTTGAGGAAATGTCTTTACCTTCTGTACAGCAGTGATAAATTAAAATGATTGGTGTCCTTTTGAGCAAGTAATTCTCAGCAGTTGCGTGGCCCAAAAAAAGGGGTGTCACTATCCCGTCTCGATGTCAAACGTTGTATAAGTGTACTTCGTGACCGCAGAATAATTCGTAACTTTAGATGGAACATCCCACTCCTTGTATCCTCCTAAATTAGGTGCTCATTGGGCTTCCGACATGTTTCAGACATAAAGACTCTGAATGTAGCTACTAAAACGTAAATTGCTCCAAGTTGGAATTATAGTATATTAAAGGGGGGGGGAGATATATAATTCATGAAGAGTGGAAAATGCTAAATGGTCAATATAATAAATGTCATTATTTTCCCTTAATGAATTATCTTATCTTTAATGCCTGCAAATGAAAACTATACACCAATCAAATCATTTATCACAGCTATAAAGCTCAAACATATGGCCAAATCTGATCGTATTTAGTGTTTAATCGTTTTAACCTGCACAATCATTATTTCCTTTTACTGCCATAGATTTTATGTGCTACATTGTTATTCTATAAGCAGTGAGAATTGTACTATCTATTTTGACAATAAAGAGGCCTTGTCCCCAATAAGCTTTTGTCTTATGTTAGTCCTGTAAATGGTTTTTTATCGTCGAATCTTCTTGGGAAACAAATAATCTACCTTTGCTTGCAATAAATGTTTGTATAGTAACTCCAGGCATGTATGTAAGAGATAGTCAAGTTCGAGATTATTACGATTTTTTCGTATTACTCTGTATATTTTCCATATTATTTGCTATTTTTTCCATTATATCCAGGTCCCTCCTTCCTCTTTCGTGCTCAAATCTGTGTATATGTCGGATTAGGGATATGAGCTTTTCTGCTTTTACTTCAAGTTTGTTCTTTGAAAAATTTTTCATCCAAACGAAAGCTTTCCTTACGTCAATTGCAAATATGTAGTTTGGTACATTTACTTTTCATTATAATTTTTACCTTAGCTTGGTTTACAGGAGGCGAATCTCTGGCATTTTTATTGGGGGGGGGGGGGGGCAAGAGGGGT
>JAQQPU010018747.1:0-17186 GCA_029168905.1 Artemia sp. Kazakhstan ARC1039
TGTTATTTAGTCAGCCACGTACACAATAATTCAGATGAAGCCCGATACCTTAAATAAAATTTATAATTGGAATAAGAAGTACCTAGAAACTTGGAAAAATTAAGTTGGGACAAGGGCTCTGGACCCCAGTCCTGTGTACGTCCCTGAATTTGATAGATGGATGAAGCTGAGTCTTGGCTATTGAGTGATATCAAAATTGTCGGCTTACATACCAGAAAAATTACACGTAAGAAAAACTTAACGTAAAATTACGGTAAGAAAAACTTACCGAGGGAACATAAACCCTTAAGCATAGAAAAAATGTAAAAAAAAAAATGTAAGCATGGTCGAAATATCTATTTGTTAGAAATTCCGTGCTATCTTTTCTTAAAAAAAAACACAAAACACAAAAGAAAACACTAACGATAAGAAGCTTAGTAAATACTGAAGACAATTCTGAAGAATAAAACATGCAAAGGTCGGAAAAGCTGTTTGACCAGGATGACATTTATAAATTTTTGTAAATATGTTTTAATAAATTATATTTATTGTTGAATATTTGTTTTAAATTAATTTTTTTTATTTATATTTAAATATTTATTTTTAAATTTATTTTAAATATTTTTTTTTTATAAATAAAACGGAGTGAAGAAGAAACTACAACTATGGGCTACTATAAAGAAATTATAAAGGAAACGGGAACGGGTAGTCTGTGTTTTCATGTCAAATTCACTTGTATTCATTTCTGTATTCAAAATAAATTATTAATTTAAACTTCATTTTTTTTCTCAAATTTCCAGGTTTTGATTATTCATAAAGAAAGTTGAAGGGTTAGGCGCTGCGTGGGAGTGCCTCCTGTTGAATTAATATATTCTTTGTTTGGATGTACCGAATTTTTGTTGAAGACACTCCTATTCAATCAGTGCGGTCATGTTCATGTAAAGTTAAACATTATCGAATTTTTCATCCACCTATTTAATTACAAAGCCAGAGAAAAATGATGGTAAACCGAAAGGTTCATCGTGCAACTTGTAACGGCCTCCCAGGGTTAGAACATGGGCACGTATTATTTACAAATCATCGCTAATGATTCTGTCCATTATCCAGCGAGTGATGCGTGCTTTACTGTTATGATACAGCAAATACCGACGATGCTGCTCCAAAAAAAATTAAGCGGCCATTTCTATAGGAGATATTAAAAAAGAAGAATTGCAACCCAACCTAGTTGCATATCTTATTTTCATTACAAATGGCATTTCTTTGTAAGGCGGGGACAGGGCCGTATCCAGGGTTCTACTCGGCTTGTTCCCCCTCCGAAAAAATCCGATTCGTTCACACGTAATAAGAATACATGTAAGCTGTCGTCACAAAATACACCGTGTTGTGAGTTTGCCCCACCAGGGTAGCCTTCTTTGTCTCCCTCCTGCTCTAAGTTGTCATGTATGTTTATTTTTGTTTGTGTCTTTTGGTGGATCTGTTTGAGGGTCTATTTGGAGGTTCTATTTGATTATAGTTGGCTCGATTTGAATAAATATATACAGTATTTTTCTATCATTTTATTTTGTGTTTCAAATAAAAATCTTGAATCTTAAAATAGAGTTTTGCACACATAATCCTTGATAATCCCTAATATATTGCCCATGGGAAGATTTTTGTAACCTCCCTCCCAACAACAAAAATCCTGGATCTGATCTTAGTGGGGGGGCAATTCGCCCTCTGTTTTCCAGCAAAGTTCATATTTTATACTTTTAGCGTCAATTTCATCCCTACCGTCATTTTCATCATCTTCAAACTGCCCATGCCCAGTTCTTGATATTTGTCGAGAATGTGTTTCATTTTTAAAGGCATGTTGAATGATCACTGACGACAGTAAATATAAATCGTTGTCATGTCTACTTAGAATCAAAATGATTGGAATATCAAAGAGGAAAATAAATATCACTTTTGTTACTGGCAGTTTTTAAAAGATTCACTTAATAATCTGCATCATTACCATCATCTTCCTCAAGCTGCAAATGTTCTTAACTTGATATTTGCCGAGAATGTGTTTCAGTTTTATATGGCCGTATTGAATGATCGCTGCAAGCAGTAATATAAATCGTGGTACTTGTATGATATTAAATATAAAAAAAACAAGTTTTTTTAACTGAAAGTAAGGAACGACTTTAAAACTTAAAACGAACAGAAATTATTCCGTATATGAAAGGGGCTGTCCCCATCTCAACGCCTCGCTCTTTACGCTTATGTTTTTATTGTTTAAAAAAAAATAGAGTTGTGAGAAAGTCAAACTAGTTGCCCTCCGTTTTATTGATCACTTATAAAGGGCACTAGAACTTTCAATTCCGTTCCAATGAGCCCTCCCACGAAATTCTAGGACCACTGGGTCGATACGATCACCCCTGGGAAAAAAGAAGAAAAACACAAATAAACACGCATCCGTGATCTTTCTTCTGGCAAAAAATGCAAAATTCCACATTTTTGTAGATAGGAGTTTGAAACCTCTAAATGAGGGTTCTCTGATACGCTGAATATGATGGTGTGATTTTCATTAAGGTTCCATTACTTTTAGGGGGTCTTTACCCCTTTTATCAAAAATCAGTCGCATTTTCTCAGGCGCGTAACTTTTGATGGGTTGAACTAAACTTGATGAAACTTATATATTTGAAATCAGCATTAAAATCTGATTCTTTTGATGTATCTATTGGTATCAAAATTTTGTTTTTAGAGTTTCGGTTACTATTGAGCCGGGTCGCTCCTTACTTATAGTTCGTTACCACGAACTGTTTGACAATGGGCAAAGTTTATAACTTGCAGCCCTTCCCCCGGGAACTGTGGGGGATTAAGTCATCCTCAAAGACATATTAATTACATTTTAGACTATGCTGAACAAAATTGCTATCTCAAAATTTTGATTGGGTGACTTCGGAAAAAAATGAGTGTGGGAGGGGGTCAAGTTGCCCTCCAATTATTTTGGTCACTTGAAAGGGGCAATAGGACTTTTAATTTCCGTTCGAAGGACTACTGGATCGATACGATCACCCCTGAGAAAATAAAAAAAATAAATAAAAAAATAAACACGCATCCGTGATCTTCCTTCTGGCAAAAAATACAAAATTCCACATTTTTGGAGATAGGAGCTTGAAACTTCTATGGTAGGGTTCTCTGATACGCTAAATCTGATGGTGTGATTTTCATTAGAGTTATATGACGTTTAGGGGTTGTTTCCCCCTTTTTCGAAAATAAGGCAAATTTTCTCAGGCGCGTAACCTTTAATAGTTAGGACTAAACTTGATGAAACTTATATATTTGAAATCAGCATAAAAATCTGATTCTTCTGATGTATCTATTGGTATCAAAATTCCGTTTTTTAGAGTTTCGGTTACTATTGAGCCGGGTCACTCCTTACTTACAGTTCGTTAGCACGAACTGTTTGATACCCCCTGCAGCTCAAGTTGTTCATGCATTGACGCACAGTAAACCGGTTTCTTTTAGATTAGCGTGAGAAAAGACAAAGAGAAGGTACAATGTAGATGGGAAATATATAATTTGGGCTATATGTTTACACATTAGAGGTGGGGTGGGGGTAAAGTAATTGGACAATGTGAAGTCAGAAAACAATTCTTACTTCGTAATATCAGAATAATTGTAGCTAATACATTGTGCATGCAGACCCGCTGTACTTTACTCCCAGCTCCACCCCATAAAGTAAAAATATATAGCCCAAATTTGTTTTCAACGTATTATATTTTTATCATACTTAAGTATATTTTATTAGGATTAAACTAACTTCACTTCTTGAGCTGCAGGGGGTATATCATACAAGTACCTAAATCGTATTCATGTGTATTTAAAATCAAGTTCTGTATTATGTAAATGGCTCGTGCTCTGATTCAACAATAGAAGAAAAACACAAGTATCACTGCCATTACTGGCACTTTTAAAAGCTTCACTTGATAATTTTGCATACTTCGTTGACCCAATCATTTCCTGTACATGAAAATCGTTTCTCAAAGAGTTCTAAGCTGATTCCTCTTTTATCAATTTGGTATTTGCAAAATGTGCCTTATCATTCATTTAAACTGATATTGTATGTATGTACAGATTTGTATCTGAGTCATTTAGGATAAAAAGGATAAAAAACGCTCTCGATGTCTGATGTTAGTTCTTACAGCTTCAATGGGTATTGTGCAGTACTGACATATGTTTTTGAATATATCTGAAAATCTTTTGTTTCTATGATTGGATTACATTTTGTTTTCTCATAGACTTCAGTCTTATACCGGCAAAGAAAAGAAAAATCGTTAAGAGATGATACAGGTGCATTTTGGTGTTGCATGGAGGGAAAAAGGTTTTTCTTCAACCCTTGACTTGATGGATTTCTATTAATAGTTACGGATGCAATTTCAAAACTAAAGTGGTAAAAACTATTCAAATTAGGGGATGTCGGAAAGCATCTCATGGTTTGAGAACTGGAATTGATCTTAACAGGCAGCTTAAACTGACCAGTCAGGTGACTTTAAAGACAACATTACTTGAACTGAAAGCCTTTCTGTCACCACCTCCTAACGTCTTTAGGGAGTGGAAGGGGGATTGGTTGCACTCCAATCACTTTCGACTATTAAAAGGGCATCAGCCCTTTCTATTTTCAATCGAATGAGCCCCTTTCGAAGTTCCCACGACAACTCCTCCGATACGAAGTGCCCTGGTCTAAACAACAACAACAACACAAAATATTACTAATCACTTTCGACTATTAAAAAGGGTACTAACCCTTTGAATTTGAAATCGAATGAGCCCTTTTCAAGTTTCTAAGACAAAGATATCAATAAAAACCTTATATGCCCCCAGGGTATAACTTATAACCCTTGCCCTGAGGGTTGTGGGGGAGTGGCCTCCTCAAAAACATATTTTCTATCTGGAAATCAACTACGCTGAACAAAATGGCTATCTCAAAATTTTGATTGGATGTGTTTGGGGGAACTTTTCCTAACGAACTTTGGTACTCTTCGTTCTATTATCTCATTTATAACTATTGAAAATAATAATAATAAAAACAGACACAATTAGAAGTAACACGCATTCATGTGCAGCGGGTAGGGTTTCTTAACGTTTATACCCCTTTTTTTATACTTTTTTAAGAAACCTAAAAGATTAAATTTCTGAGTTTCTCTTTAGAATTGTTTTTTCTTTATGTTTATACAAAGAACATCAAAGCCTCATTCCACTCATTTGAACTTGTATGTGAATTAAATATAAAATAATTATCTATTCATGAGTTTTTATAATGTTGCTGAAGTGTTTCGAAATTTGACTAGCATTTTGTGTACTTCACGGACTATGACGATACACTAAAATACTATATTATTCATAATGACCAGGGCAAAGGCAATATGATAAGGACCTTGATTCTGGTATTACATTGTTGTGACAAGTGTGTAGTAATAGCCTACTTGCGACATTTCTCATATTGTCAGGGAACTACAAAGAATATCCTCTGAATCACTTCGATATGCTCAAATTCCCCTTCAGACACTTTTTATATTTCCTTGGCATCAAAAATAGTATTTGATCGGCATAGAGAGCCAAGATATTATACTACAGGTATGCGAGTAAAAAACTGCATCGGCTATTTATACATTTTCTGACAAAAGAGACATTTTCATTTTCTAACTTCACAAAAGCGAAAGAATTCCCTAAAAATTTAGCCATATCAATTTTAGTTTCCTGGGTTTTTTCATATTTTTTTCCTTCATTGCAAGCAGGGCCGTGGAACATTGTAGAAAGTTGTTTAACGACTCGTTTTAAAGCAACTGGTATATGTAGTGTCTTTTGTAATTAACAGAACAGAGTTCTAAAAATAAAATCCATCCTTTTAACGAAAAACTGCAGCTTCGTATGCAAGATGATGGTATATTGGGTGTGATGTCATATTTGAGTGACTGCTCCCTGATTCTCTTGGGTTCGTTCTTTACTATATCCAGATACGAAAAGGCCAAAGGTTTTTTCCTGTGTGTGATATATCGCACTGCTTTACTGCATAAGATTTTTTTTTTCTTAGTTAATGACAAAAAAACTAATCGAAGAAGCGTTCTGTTTAATAGGTAATTGAGGACTTGAATAATTACAGCAGTCTATCTTCTTCTCACTGTCTTCCTAGGTGTTAATCGAGCGCAAAATTTCGCTTATCTGCTTGCAGTATTAGTGATTGATGTAGCTATTCTATTTACTGGTCTCATTAGCCGGTAATTAGAATCGCATTGCAATTAACTTCCTCTGAGCCTTGAGCTGTTCAAACTCTCTTTCTTCCCTCTCTTAATAAGTAAATCCATTCAAACCTGTCAGTTTAGGCTTTGAAGAAATACACAGACGTATTTTGAAGTTGTATGAATGATTTTATTCAGTGATTAAACCCGTACAGAGTATTTCACTATCTAATCTACAAAATATAGCATAAAATATCAAAAACTGAAAAGCAAAATACTAAACACCACAAAGAAACAAGGAAAAGGGAAAGTTTTTAAGTTGTATGTTAAATCCTTGTTGATATATAGGACCACTGCTCCCATCGGATCACCCATGGAAAAACAAATAAATACGCATCCGTGATCTTTCTTCTGACAAAAATACAAAATTCCATATTTTCACAGATAGGAGCGGAACCTTGTCACTCCTTACTTACTGTTCGTTACCACGAACTGTTTGAAACTGCATTCAGGATTCTCCCTAACTTTCAAGTTGGTCATCCTTGATTTTTTTTTTTTTTCATGTTTTAATGTTGACCAGTCTTTTCTATTTTCTCTGTAGGCTATCTGATTTTTCTTACTTGACTTTTTATTAGTGTCTTTTATTGTATTCTACTGCATATTCTGTTTCCTTTGTTTTTCGTGTATTGCGTAATTTAGTTTGTTATTATATTGTATCTGTGTTGTTGTGTCATCATTATTATTATTATTTATTGAAAACCCGTCTTCGTAGAAAAAATTACGGGGAACTACGAAAAAAACGAGCACTTTACTTTCTTGGACGAAAGAAAATTAAAAGAAAAACAACAACAGCAAAATAAAAAAAACAGGCATTTTTAACAAAAGTGAGGAAGAAGAGCTATGACAATGCAAATAGTGTAGATGGAGTTGTCTCCAAGCGTCGTTTGAAATCTTTTGGTTGTGTTTTTCTATAAGTTTAGCAACGGCTATAGAAGGATCTGCTGTGTGGAGACTATTGATGATTTTGTAACTGCTTGTCCAAATTGGATATCTTACTAGGTATTTTGTGAAACAGAAGAAAGTGGAGTGGATTTTCAATTTATCAGCGTGTGTAAGAATCTTCCAGAAGGGTGCAATGTAGAGGATGTGGGGGGGGTAGCGATAGTGTTTAGTAGCGTTGACAGATAATAGCGATTAAAACGAAGCTTAGCAAAGACTATGAAAGCATATGAAGTTGATATGCCCCCCCCCCCTCGTATTGTGTTGTGAGCCCCTCAACAGGCTAAGTTTCATGGGTCAAATGACCGTTTAGTGCTTGTAAAAGAAGATTACCTTTTCAAACAGTTCGTCGTAACAAACTGTAAGTAAGAAGCGACCCGGCTCAATAGTAACTGAAACTCTAAAACACGGAAACAGATATATCAAAAGAATTGGCTTATTATGCTGATTTCAAATATATAAGTTTCATGAAGTTTAGTCTTACCCATTAACGGCTAGGAGCCTTAGAAAATTTGCCTGATTTAAAAAAAAAGGGGGATTCATCCCTTAAAAGTCATAAAATACTAATGAAAATCACACTGTCAGATTTAGCACATCAGAAAACCCTATTGTAGAGGTTTCAATTCAAGCTCCTATGTGCAAAAATGGGGAATTCTGTATTTTTTGCCAGAATCACGGATGCTTGTTTTTTTTTCAGGGGTGATCATAACGACCCAGTGGTCCTATAATATCGAGAGAAGGCTCATTCGAACGGAAATTGAAAATTCTAGTGCCCTTTCTAGTGACCAAAAATTGAAGGGCAACTAGGCCCCCTCCCATGCCCCTCTTTTTCTGAATAGCGTCCCGCCAAAATTTTGAGGTAGCCATTTTGTTCAGCATAGTTGAAAGGCCGAATAACTAAGCCTTTAGAGATACCATGACCCCCCAAAGCCCCTGGGGAAAGTTCTTTAAGTTACAAGATTTGCCCATTGTTTTCTTATAATATTTGTTATTGGGAAGTATACATATTTTTTTCCTCTGGTGGGATTTTCCACGGGGATAATTTTCCATGGAGAGGGAAGTTTCCATGTAGTGAATTCTTCAGGGAAAATTTTGAACTGGGCAATTTGCCAGAATTCTTATAATAAATTCATCTCGTCTTGCTTTCTCTTTGCCGACTCAATTTTACGCGTGGAGATGTTAAGGATAATTGTTCGGGGTAAATTTTCGCCAGGATTGAATTGTCTAGAGAATAAATCCGTGGGGGGGGATTGTTCCATGGAGATGTAGTCAGATTTCCTGGCAATATTTAAAAGACGATCAGAAATTAAATGAAAAACAAGTTTTTCAACTGAAAGTAAGGAGCAACATTAAACTTAATACGAACCTCGCTCTTTACTCTAAAGTTTGAATTATGTCCCAATTCTTTAAGAAAGACTCCTGAAACACTTTGTTCGTTTAATTAGAACAATAAGAAGGCTTTTATAAACTACTAAAAAAAAAATTTGTTTAAAGAGCGAGGTCTTGAGGAAGAGCAACCCACCTCATATACGTAATAATTTCTGTTCGTTTTAAGTTATAATGTTGCTCCTTAATTCTAGTTGAAAAAACTTGTTTTATTTTTTATTTAATAGTATAAATAAACTGATATATTTATTGATCAAATCTGAAGAAAAAAAAACACCGTTGTGCACAAAACAAAAGGGTTTCTCTTATGCATGTGTTTGAAAAACGAATTAGACTAAGATTCCTTTGCTTTGAAATGCTATCTAGTTATCCCATATTCTGTATTTACTGAATGGGAGGTAGGCGGGGATAGAAATAATTGGGAAGAAAAATGTATCAATACCTCAAGCGCAAATGCTACCAAACCTAATTTAACGCACCACATATTAAATTGACGCCATATATTTAGCTAGACTGTAATTATAACAGAGATTTCATATTTTAACGTATAAATCAAAGCAGTTCCAAGAAAAATATTAATTTTTTCGTCTGTAAAAGTATATAAATGTGAGATGAGTCATTTTGTTTTTTGTACAACTAATTACATCAATTAGTGCTTTTAATATACTGACTTTTAATGACTAAAGATATACATGATTATAATCAATTCAATTAATTAATCAAATAGTTATTGTAATCAATAATATTTTTTTAAGCAAATGAGAATGAGAATGTTTTACGACTAGCTCAGAAGTTTCCCAACAGTAGTTGGAATAAAAAAGCGCGGTTTGAAATAGATAAATTGACTGAAATAAATTATGTCGAATTTATGAAATAAATTATTGTTCAATATATGAAATAAATTGAAATAAATTATGTCGTAAAATATAGACAAATCAAAAGGAATTAGGTGATTTTTTTTTCATCCCTTCTTAAAGACATTTATGAACAGTAATTGTCCTTGCTATACAACTTATTTCATATCATCTCATTGAGGTTCAATTGATAAGAGTTAAAAATCGTGTTTCTGGTTGTGGCTTGGAGTCGAAAAGTTGAAAAACACTAAACTACTTGGCCACAAATGCGACTGGTGAGCCGACTGAAGGCAGTAAATTATACTTAATAAATGCCTAATAAATTGTATTCTTAGGGAAAGCACCTGGAAGCTTTGAAGTTAACTTCTACCCATTGCCTGAATTCTGAAGGAGTACAGTATTAAAATTTTAAATTCCGAAGTGCAATTCTTTTTCTACTTGTTGCAATTATTGAAATTTTTATTTTCCATGTTAGTTCTCTGAGAATCTTCAAGTTAGGATAAATAAGGTCAAATAGTCGTTAAATCCCTGCATATCTTTAGTAACTGGCTTAGACGCACTACTTGAAATCCAAGTCACGACCCCAAAGAGTGGTTGCCCACTTCGCCACCTGGTGCCCCACCTGTTTTGCCATGCACAGCGCATTTCATCAATGCCATGGCTCTTCGCGCCACGCATGGCGCTCTACTGCCACGCGTCCCGTATGTCACCTTGTGTATTCGATTTTTAAGGTAAGCCAAGGCACAATTCTGGCACCCTTGTCCATGCCAACTCATGTAAACAATTTTTCAAGTGAGCGACCTCTGGATTCCTAAGGAGGATTTAGCGATAAATATAAGCGTTGCAGCCAGGGCCGTATCCAGGATTTTTTTTGGGTGAGGAGTTCAAACCCCCTAACCACCCTCTCCAGAGACGGCCTTGGTTGCAGCTTATTTATATACGATAGCTTCTTCGTTTTGTAGAATATAACCTTTCATATTTATTTATGTTTTTTTTTCTAGCGACTTGATTGAATTTGCCAAATACAATGACGAATTGGTCCAAGCCATTACTTCTAACGGAGCCAAATTTATCCAAGACCACTTAGAGTTTGAAGATATTATATGCTACTGGCGAGAGTTGTTAAAGAAATACAGTAAACTTTTGAAGTATAAGGTCAATAGAGATGATAAGGTTAAGCTATTGAAAGGATAGTGGTTTTTCTTTTATTAAGTTTTGTATTGTAAGTAATTTTTAATACAGGCACAGTTTTATCATGTGGAATCCCTTTTGTGACTGTCTACTTATTTGAATATGACTAAATCACCATTTTTCTGAGCACTGGTAATCAGATATTTCTATTATTATATAGGGTATATATTTGTATATATAGTACAGTGGAGCACTACAAAACTGTTTGGTAAAACAGTCCGTAAAAATGGTCAGCCACCTGGTAAAATCCGCTTTCTCATCTCCCTAAATTTGAGTAGTCTAACACCTAACCACTCAGCCTCCAATTGAAAGGAATATGACAATTCGTAATATAAAAAAAAGTGATTAATGAAATCAGCTCTTGGGTGGAAAATCTTAAATTATCCCCTGGAAAACAAAAAAAATACAGTTCGGCTCTGCTACTTCAAAAAGCGTTATGTGGCATTTTCTGAAAGACTTCTATTCATGTCCTACCACCTCGATTAGAAAAAGTTCTATCAATGCGTTTAATCTGTTGTATCGGATTTAACTTGGTTCCTAAGGTAGCCGAAATCTGTTGTGTCCTCTTATATCACTCACATAAAGAGGGGAAAATCGAGCTTTGGTATCAAAATTATTTTGCCGTAACTTGGATTATGAAAAAGATGTTCCTTTTATAAACGACTACTTCTTAATAACAGTCCAAAAATTGAAACCCATATTCAAGTTTACCTGCATTCCTTTAAAATTTGTGATATGCAACATAATGCATTTTGAATGACCGCTGCTGAGTTGTCAAGTGTTTGCTGGAAGTTATCCATTGCTAATTTGAAGACAGCGGATGCAGTCAATATAACACGACTGTATACTCTATCCTTTCCTGCCGGAAACCTTATTTGCAATCAGAGAAAGGTCTCTTAATGGTTTTCTGTTTATTCACACTCTGGAGATACTGTTCTGCTTTTATCGTATGCCTGTCAAAATGAAAAGAAAGTTGAAATAGGATTAAATGCTAATTTTAGTAAACGACGGAAGGAAATCCATTATTAATTTCATAACAGCCAATTAAGCTTCAGTTAATCACATGATGAATCATTCTCCTCTCTTCAGTTCCATAAGCTACGTCAATATGAATATTCAAATTTAAGACTCAATCAAGTGCCTATGCATTAAGACCTACAACAGTATAATAAATTACCATAGCGAGCAAAAACCACCAACCGTAGCGAGCTAAGCGATGTGAAGGAAATCAATTATTGGCTTCAGTATGGCTAGTATTTGCGAAATATGTTTTTTTTTTTTAATCGAGTGGTGAATCACGGTCGTCTCTTCTGCTCTAAATTTAAGACACATAAGCTACATCAGTATCAACGTTCCAAATTTAAGTTTCAATTAAGTGTGTACATTATAATCTCAAAAAGTACCTTAGTGAGGAAAAAGCGGAGGCCGTAGCGAGCTAAGTGAAGTGAAGGAAATCAATTATTCGCTTTCTTGCAGCTAGTGTTTGCGAAATACGGTTTCATTAATCGCGTGGCGAATCACAGTCTTTATTTTAGCTCCTCATTTAGATCACATAAGCTACATCACTATGAACGTACATACATATACAATCAGGGGCGTGTTAATTAAGATTTAAAACGATATTGCAGTGACGATCCTAGCAAGTTGAGCAAAGTCTTGACGTACTTAACTTCGGCTTTTGTCATGGATTTCGTGTAGAGAACGATGAGTGTAGGTGTCTTCAGGTTGTCCTATCGCTTGCCCGGATTGGGGCTTCTTCCACTGGGATGTAGGCTTGGGCGAGAAATTCTTTGACTTTGTATTTCCACCTAGTGGGGGGGGGCTTCCTCTGGGTCACTTTACTATGGCCATTTATACCTGGCTTCCTCCAGGTGCTGCTCAGCCTCTCAACAGCTGCTGAGACTTTGGCTATTCGAGAAGTGAGCTCTTTAGTGATCGAACCATCCCTCGACAGAGTGGATCCCAGGTAGGTGAAGTATTTACCACATCTATTTGGTTGCTCTCAATGTTGAATTCCTTTACAGTAAAGAGGAAAGTGGGTGGCTCGATGGACAAAATTTTGATTTTCTGCCAGTTGATCTGCAGACCCACTTTTGAGGCTTCTTTTGAAAGCAAGTGGAGAGCTTCTGTGAATTTTTCGACGGTGTTCGCTACTAGGACCATGTTATCGGCGAAGTCAGCATTCGAAAGTACCCGGTCTTCAAACCGAAGACCAAATTCAAGGCAATTTGTCGTGCAAGTCATGACGTGATCTATCACACAGTTTAAGAGCTTTGGAGCTGTATGGCAACCCTGCCGCGCGCCTGTCTTAACCGAGAATGTGGGGCTGCGTCTGCCCTTAGCTCTCTGTGCCATCATATAGCTTTTCAAAAAGTTAGCAATATTTCTGGGGTAGGTATGTAGTCCGTTACACACGAGCTTGGGCCGCATACTCCCAAGCTCGATCTGAGTAGTCTGGCTACATCTCAGATGCAACAGAAGTATGCTCTCGATATCTTTAACCGGTTTAGCCGCCTCCATGTTCTGGACGACCCTGAAGTAGCCTGGAAGTCTTTCAAAGATAATATACTCGATTCTGCTGGCAGTACCATTGGCCGCAGCAGACACAAGAATAAACCCTGGATATCCCAGGAGACTCTGTCTGTAATCGAGCTGCGCCAGAAGGCCTGTTTAGCAAAGAATATGCCAGAGTACAGACGACTCAGTGGCCTGCGCAATAGCCTACTGCACAGTGATAGGAAGACCTTTGTCGACAAGAAAGCCAGCGATCTTGAAGATGCCTCGAGAAAAGGAGACACCTGCTCCCTCTACAAACACCTCCGCGAGCTGACGGAAGGGAAGACTTCCACCGTGAGGCGTCTTTTTTCTGCTGACGGAAGCATGCCGGATGACGATGCAGGCCAACTCTCTGCCTGGAGCAGTCACTTCTCAACGCTTCTGAATGCCGAGGCAGTTGCTCATCCCGACCCTGATCTGATTCAAGCAGCAATGACCACACCCGAGGCTACTTCCTACCTCGTATCGCAACCGTTTACCACCTTTGAGATCCAAAATGCTGTGAAAAGGTTAAATAATAATCGAGCCCCGGCGTCTGTGGTATTTCTGCAGAACTCCTCAGGTACGGGGGTGCAGCGATGATTCTGTGGCTCCAGATAATCTTCTCAGCTGTATGGATGACGGAAAGCATACCGAATGACTGGCGTGCTGGCATCATATTGCCGCTCTGGAAACGTAAGGGCAGCCGTCAAATCTGCTCCAACTATCGTGGGATCACGCTTCTCTCCGTTCCTGGTAAACTCTTCGCCATGTCACTCCTGGACAGGTGTTCCACCTTTTTGCATAGAAAGAGAAGAGTCCAGCAAGCCGGATTCATGCCTGGCAGGTCGACGACAGAGCTAATGTTTACTATGCGCCAGTTGATCGAGAAGACGCGAGAGTTCCACCAAAAAGCGTACATCGCATTCGTGGACTTTGAGGCTGCCTTCAATTCTGTTGATCGCCGTTCACTTTGGCTGATACTAAGAACTACGGGTCTACCCAAAAAATATTGCTCACTCTTTGAAAAGCTGTATGAGGATACGGAAAGCTGCGTGCAAGTCAATGGAAGACGCAGTCCCACATTCCCGGTGAAGACTGGCATCCGGCTAGGTTGCGCTGCCGCTCCCGAGCTTTTCAACTGCGTCATAGACCATGTTATGGCCAGCACGATGAATCGCCTTCAATTCGGTCTTCAGTTTGGAGACCGGGTACTCTCTGATGCTGACTTCGCCGACGACATAGCCCTAGTTGCGAGCACCGTCGATAAGATGACCAAAGCTCTCCAGGTGCTCTCAGAAGAAGCCTCGAAAGTTGGACTGAAGATCAACTGGCAGAAAACTAAAGTTATGCCCCCCACGTCCCGTTCTACTGTAAAGGAAGTCAACATCGGAAGCAACCGAGTAGATGTGGTTGAAGACTTCACTTACCTGGGATCTATTCTGTCGAATGATGGCTTGATCACAAAAGATCTTACATCTCAAATTGCCAAAGCTTCAGCACTTGTTGGGAGGCTTAGCAGCATCTGGCGAAAGCCAAACATAAGCCGCTTTACCAAAATGCGCATCTACAATGCGTTAGTCAGCACCGTCCTGCTGTATGGAGCGGAGACGTGGCCAGCTGCCAAATCTATCCTCAGCGCCGTCGATGTCGCTCAGACGAAACATCTCCGAAGAGTCGAAACACTTCACTAGACTGACTTCGTTAGCAACCAGACTCTCCTATCACGTACGGCTTAAACTCCTTTGACGACGCAGCTCGCCCAGCGTACTTTTCGGTGGTACGGCCACCTTCGCATGCCACGCGACGCCCCAGCACGGGTCGCATTCGACTTCGACCCCACCCTACACGGATGGAAACGACCCAGAGGACGCCCACCCACGAGGTGGAAAGACAAAGCCGATGAATTCTTCACCCAAGCCCACATCCCGGTGGAAGATGCTGCGATCCTGGCAAGCAATAGGTCAACCTGGAGGCGCCTAGTCTCATCGTTCTCTACGCCGAACCCTCGACAGGAGCCTTAAGTCAAGTAAGTCAAGTAGGTATGTAGTTCCTACTCTCAGCCAGAGCGAACGGTGATGTATAGAATCGAAAGCTGGCTTGGACTAATGTGATGTACAATTTTTGGTGAAACTCTCGTGTTTTCTCCATCAACTGGCGCATAGTGAAGATGTGCTCTGTTATTCGACCTTCCAGGCATGAACCCGACTTTCTGAACTCTTCTGTTTCTACGCAGAAAGGCAAAGCATCTGTTCAGTAATGTCACGGTGAAAAGTTTGCCGGAACGGGGAGAAGCGTAATCCCGCAGATTTGACGACTGAACTTTCGTATCCAGAGTGGCAATATGATACAAGTACACCATTCTATCGGTATGCATTCTATCGTCCACCCACATAACCGAGAAGATTAGCTGGAGACGCAGGATCATCGCTGCCCCTCTGTATTTGAGGAGGTCTGTTGAAATACAACAGAAGTCAGGGGCTCGACTGTTATTTAGATGTTTTACCGAATTTCGGATCTCGGAGGCTGTAAACAGTTGCGATGTAAGGTCGGAAGCCACCTCAGGTGTGGCCACGGCGGGAACTGCCTCGACGTCTGGGTATGCAACTGCCTTGGCGTTCAGAAGTACTGAGAAGTGGCTGCTCCGACAGAGAGTGGACCTGCATCATCATGTCGCATGCTACCATCATCAGATAGAATACGGCTCATAGCGGGAGGTTTCTCTTCAATCAGCTCACGGAGGTGTTTCGATAGTGAGCAGATGTACCCCTTCCTAGAAGCATCTTCAAGATCGCTGTCTTTATTATCATCAAAGATTAACAAATTTTTGTACAATAGACTATTGCGCATGCCATTGAGACGTCTTTACTCTGCCATGTTCTTTGCTGGGCGGGCCGTCCAACGCAGCTGGATAACGGAAAGGATCTCCTTGGATATTCAGGGCTATTTCTTTTGTCTGGTTTAGCCAATGGTATTGCCAACAGAGTCTTTTATATTATTTTCGAAAGGATTCCATTCGGAGTCATCTAGGCTTGGGGGTAGCTAAATCCGTTTGAGATACTTCTGCTGTATCTCAGTTGTTACCAGACTCTCAAGCTATTAAGCTTGACAGGCCATCTGTCTTGCCGCTACGCTCTCAGGCGTTGTCTTACCAAGGCGACTACTGCCCTATGGTTTCAGTTTCCTAACCCGACAGACCTACATATCCGACAATTAGTTACTGAAGGACGCCAGGGCCCAGAAATCATAATATAGTCGATCAGTATCAGCTAATATAATCTGCTAATAGTTAAGAATCACGATCATTTTGGCGTGGTGAATTCTTTTACTCTCTTCAGTTAAAAAGAGTGCCTTCATTAGGACACATAAGCTCTACACAAGAGGCTGATTTCTGCCGTCAAAACTGTTAATAAATTTGTTAATAAGGCTGTATAAATACTATCATTAGCAACAACAACATTTGTTACTAAGAATTCGTCAAATATTCAATTTTTGGGAAGTCTAAAAATGTAATCTTTAGTCTTAATTCAGCTTCTAATAAACAACAAAAATCCTTAAAACACTAAAGTTACCCTCAGCTTTTTATCTAAACCTAAAAATTGCAAGTTTTGTTTTTTTCAACAAATGCTTTTCATTTTCGGGTAAATGTCCACCGATTATTTTCCCTACAACATTTCGAAATGTTAGAGGATTTCACTAACAAACTTTAGTTTAGTTTGCTCGTGGAGGGACAAAAATCAAAGGTAGTGCAATAGCGCTGCCTAACTGAAAAGCGAAGTGGGTACAATGTATCCTTTTTTTCACCAAGACACCTCGTAAATTTGATATTGTTTTAACAAGGTACTTTATATAGAAGGAGTTGTCATAGAAACTTTGAAATGCGCTCATTCGATTGAGAATTGAAAGTTTTAGTGCCCTTTTTAAGAGTAAAAAATAATTACCAGCCAGAGTCCAACCGGTCCCCCCACGGCCACCATTTCCCCAAGCACATCCAATCAAAATTTTATACAGTCATTTAGTTCTGCATAGTTGAAAGGTC
>JAQQPU010018748.1:0-17185 GCA_029168905.1 Artemia sp. Kazakhstan ARC1039
AATTGGATAAAAAACAAGTTTTTTCAACTGAAAGTAAGGAGCAACATTAAAATTTAAAACGAATAGAAATTATTGCGCATATGAGAGGTTTCACCCCGTAGTCAATACCTCGCTCTTTACGCTGAAGTTCAAATTTTGTTCCAATTCCTTAAGAGTCATCCCTGAGTCACAAAGGCCGTTTAATTAGAATAAATAGCTCTTTTGAAAGTACTCAAAAAAACTTTAACGTAAAGAGCGAGGTATTGACTAGGGGGTGAACCCATTCATATACGTACTAATTTCTGCTCGTTTTAAGCTTTAATGTTGTTTCTTATTTTCAGGTGATTTTTTTTTGTTTTTATTTAATTTCTGATCGTATTTTAAATAATGCTGGGAAATCTGGCGGCCTTTTCATAGAAAAGTCCCTTTCTCCATGAAAAATTCCTCCATGGAAAGATCCTCCCACATCACCTCCTCCCATGACCCTCTCCACGAGAAAAATCCCCCTGAAATTGTCTGTATACTTCCCAATAACCAATACTATATGCAAACAATGGGCAAAGTTCATAACTTGCAGCTCTTCCCCAAGGGGCTGTGGGGGATTAAGTAATCCTCAAATACATAGTTATTAAATTTTTCGACTCTTTTGAACAAAATGGCAATCTCAAAATTTTGATCGGGTGACTTCGGGAAAAAAATGAGCCTGGGAGGGGGTCTTGTTGCCCTTCACTTAAAAAGGATACTAGAACTTTTAATTTCCGGTAAAATGAGACCTTTTGCGATATTCTAGACTACTGGGTCGCTACGATCACCCCTGGTAAAAAAAATACAATAAAAGAAAATTAAAGAAACACGTATCCGTGATCTTTCTTCTGGCAAAAATACTAAATTCCACATTTTTGCAGATAGGAGCTTAAAACCTCTACAATAGGGTTCACTGATATTCTGAATCTGATGGTGTAATTTTCGTCAAGGTTGTATGATTTTTATGGGTTGTTTCCGAAAATAAGGTTTTTCGGTGTGTCTCCCCTTTTTTGGAAAATAAGGCAAAATTTCTCAGGCTCGTACATTGCGATGACTAAGACTAAACTCGGTTAAACTTATATATTTGAAATCAGCATAAAAATCTAATTCATTTAATGTATCAATTGGTATCAGGATTCCGTTTTTCAGAGTTTCGGTTACATTTAGCCGGATCGCTCCTTACTTACAGTTCGCTACCACGAACTGTTTGACTAAGTTTTTTTTTCCCCAGTAGCGTAAATTCACAAAAATTAATAGAGGAATCAAATGTTTTTCCCAAAACCAAATTTGGTGAGGCAAATTTGTATTTATCAATTAACACCACTACTTTTTCCTGAAGTTGGGGGAGTTTTTGGATACATTGAAAATAGACAGATACAACAATATAGCGGAATTGTACCAACTCATACGTAAAAGATATTGACATTAATTCTAGTTAACCATGAAAAACTGATCAAGAACTTGCAATAATTCAATGTACCTTTGCTTCTCATTTGACCCCATATTGAAGGGATAGGGTAATAGAAAAAATCAGTCACCCCTCCTGCATACGATTTGATGTGGCAATAAGTAGTTAGCAGTGTTAGAATCAGCATTGATACCCTTGTTTCCTCTTTTCTCTACTCTTTGTTTCTCAATGAATTTCTTTCAACCTGAACTTAGGGGCTAATTATTTTAGACAGTCGTCCAAAAGATACGTTAAGTGGTAACATTTTTCTAAGTAAGGAAAACGATCAAGGAAGTGGTCAGGGGTGCCAATTTACGAAAATACGGTTGGAGGGGGGGGGGGGCACCTGTATTTTAAAAATATGAGGGAGGAGGGGGGGCTAATGGGTGGGTTTCTAATGGTTTTTAAAAAAACACAAATTAAAAATGTTTTTTAAAAAACAAATTAAAAAAAAAAAACTGTTTTTTTTCTTCAGAATTTAGGGTATGAGCTCCAAGGTACGCTCACAGACTCGTTATTGGTAAAAACCAGAAATAAAGGAACGATGTTGATATTGAATTACTATATATATTATATATTATTATATTATCTTATTATTATATTATATTACATACTATATATGGATACATGGTATGCCGTCTGCATTGCAGACGTCTGCACACTTTATATTATGCCGTCTGCATTTCTAGCCAAAATTAACTCCCATTATAAAAAAAATGATCTATATCAATGGTGGCGTCCTAAAACGCATCCTAGATGAAAGTGTGAGCAAAATGAATGAAGTTTTAGAGGTTTTGCGAGTTCAGGGTGCTAGAATTGGTTTGAAAATTAATGTTAGGAAAACTAAGTCACTAAGGCTAGGAATAAGTGAAGATGAAAAGGTGACGTTGGGTAATGAAAAGATTGATCAGGTGGGCAGCTTCACTTACCTTGGTAGCATTATTAGTAAAGATGGTGGGAGCAGTGAAGATGTTAAAAATAGAATAGCCAAGGCTCAGGGTGTTTTTTCACAGTTAAAAAAAGTCTGGAAGAATAGGAAGATAAGTCTGAAAACCAAGATTAGAATATTAGAAGCTACAGTGATGACAGTGGTCAAATATGGCTCTGAAGCATGGACGCTCCGAAAAGCGGATGAAGATTTGCTGGATTTTTTCCAGAGAAATTGCTTAAGGATTGTTCTGGGTACCCGGCTGACTGACCGTATTTCAAACAATAGGCTATACGAAAAATGTGGTTCAATACCGCTCTCTAGGGCTATAATGAAAGAAAGGTTGAGGTGGTTAGGGCACGTTGTACGGATGAAGGATGACAGATTGCCAAAGATTGTTCTTTTCGGCCAACCATCTAGGGCTAAACGGAAAGCAGGTCGTCCCCGTCTGGGATGGGAGGACGTCATAAACAAAGATTTAAAGGAAATGGGAACTTCGTGGGCGGGTGTAAAAAGGAAGGCTTTGAATAGATTGGGGTGGAGAAGGATCGTGCGTAGCTGTTTTGGCCTCAGGCGGCTTGGTGCTGCGGTGAGTTGTTAGTAGTAGTAGTAGTAGTAGTATTTCTCTGACTTTTTAATTTTAAATCTTTATAAACAGTTTTCTATTTAATAGACAACTATTTAATAGAGAACTGTAAAGTTCATTCATTTTGCTCAAACTTTAATTTAGGATGCTTAAATCATTGGCACAATCTAAGTCAAGGAAAGTTTTTCCTCCCAATTTGATTCCTTGTTCTCCCATTGCCTTTTCTGCGCTCCTTAAGACAAAGTCTATCAAAATGATCCATACAAAAGGGATAGAACACAACCCTGCTTAACTACTTAATGGTATGTTTATTGTCTTGGAAAGAACAATTAAATTCAATATATATAAAAATTGTAAGAGGAGCTGGGATTTTGTATAGACTTAAAAATTTCCTTCCGCAAAAAGTTTTGCGAACCCTTTATTTTACTCTTGTTTATCCTTATATGCATTATAGTTGTTAAGTTTGGGCTAATTCTTTTTGTTATAATTTAAAGACAATTCAAATCTTACAAAATAGAGCTGTAAAGTCGATTTATTTGAATAGACTTAATGCTAAAGAAGTTTTTCTTAAATCTCAGTTGCTAACAGTGAGACTAATTTGTCAGCTACAAACTGCTGTTTTCATGTATAAATACTTAAATAGTCTAGCACCCCCAGGACTAATACACCTTGTCCTTTTTCATTTATCGTCATATTATCATGCTTATCCAGCGTCGTCATCAACACATTTTTCTCTTATTTCGGATATTTGTCACACGCAAAGAGCAGCTTTTTCTATCAAATATGTTGGAGTGAAATTATGGAACAGTATTCCGTTGGAAATAAAAGATTATATTTCAGTTCTGTCATTTAAATATAATTATAAGAAACATCTTCTTTCTACTAGTACAAATAAATAGTTTTTAGGAGGAATCTCTCTTTTTTATGTAGTGTATAGTGCCTTTTTTTTTCTTCAAAGTTTGTTTGTTTGTCAATTTGTTGCTTGTCAATAATTAGTGATAGTATTTGTATGAATATTCGAGTTCTGCAGGGATTACACTTTGGCCCTAAAGATCATTGATCAGTCTTTTTTTCAAAGTTTGTTTGTTTGTCAATTTGTTGTTTTTCAATAATTAGTGATAGTATTTGTATGAATATTCGAGTTCTCCAGGGACTACACTTATACCCTAGGGATCATTGATCAGTCCCTGGAGTTGTGTTTTATTTGTGTGTTTATATTGAATAAAGTCAAAGTTCAAAGAACAAAGTACTGATTAATACAAAACCAGCTGCTAACCTCATTTCCTACATTAACCGCCGCAGTATGGTTCTCGTACATAGCACTAATCACTTTAATTATCTGTTGTACCATACAAGGAGAAGACCTTGGCTAAAGTTCTGCTACCAACAGAATCGAACGCCTGCTCTTAATCCATTAAACAGAGGACCAAAGGTGTTTGATAACTCAGCCACTTCTCAATTATTTGTTGTTTTTTTTTGTTTTTTTTTTATTAACAAATGGGTCACAAAAAAAACAACAACATATAAATCTCCATATAATGCTAGCAAAACAAAACTGCATATAATACTAACAATATCAAAATAGGTCCCGACGCATATTAGCGTGTTTGGGAAGACCCAAAAAAAGGAACACTTCACTTATACACTACTCGGGGAAATAATACTCTCTGACTCCTCCTCTCCTCCCCCACCCCTACCAAACAATTAATCAACATTCTAAGGATAATACATTATTTTACAGGGAACTTAAAGGAATTCAACACTCATACTCTATGATTCATCATGCTTCCTTTCATATACCGACAATCACCTCAAACAACAGACAAGAAAATTTTCTCTTTTAACATCCACAAGCATATACTCACTCCCAGATCCATCACCTTATCCGTGTCTACAATACTGGTTAAAACAAATACATCGCAAAGAAGCACGAAATTCCTCAAGAACCTTCTTACCTTTTACTTCTGCCGGAAGCCTGTTCCATACTTCAGGACCAATATACCTAATAGAAAATTTAGATCTGGTAGTAACTGAAACCGGTGTTCTAACTAATTCAACATTTCTAGTTTCATAACTATGGTCCTTTTCATTATAAAGTTCCGAAAAACATGCGGGTAACAAATTAGAAAAAAATTTATACATAAACAAATTTACATAAAATTTAACCAAACCAAAGAATGGTAAAATTTTTAATTGGTGATACCTCGATCTTACTGAATTCTGGGACAAGTCATTGGTCAAAACTCTTACAGCTTTATTTTGGAACACACAGAGCGGATACAAATGGCTAGTGAACGTCGACGACCAAACTGTAACACAGTACAGCAAATATAAATGAATAAGAGAAAAATATAACATTCTAATAACCTTTTTAGGAAAAAAAATTTTCAGCTTCTGCAGAGTTCCAACATATTTGGCTAATTTAGTACTTATAAATGCAATATGATCTTTAAAACTTAGGCATTCATCTACAATTACACCAAGATACCTTACTGTACTTGTCCGTTTTATACTTCCACTTACTAACTCGATTTCTTCGATCCATGGATAGTAATTTGTACTTCTGCCATATAACATGAACATTGTTTTCTTCTGATTAACAAGCAGTTTGTTCACTCGCATCCACCTCTCAATTATGACCATTCCTTGTTTCATGCCATTTTTCAAATCCGCTTCTGTTTTCGCAGCCATTGTAAACTGAGTATCCTCAGCAAAACTTGGAAGTATTGCTCGCACCGGGCCCTCAGTGTACCTTGGAGTTGACAGTTGTTTGAGGCATCCATTTAGATCATTAATATACACAAGAAATAATAGGGGACCCAACACAGACCCCTGTGGCACACCGCATTTTACTACCATCTCTTCTGACGGAACTGTGCCCAGCCGTACTCTTTGTGTTCTTCCTTCAAGAAATGAAGCAATCAATTTCAGACTTTTAAAACGAATTCTAGCATTTTCAAGCTTAACCAATAAAATATTATGATCAACACAGTCAAAAGTCTTCATAATATCTAAAAAAAATTGAACCCACCTTTAAACCTGAATCTAGGCAATCGTTAACAAATGTTGTCAAAAATAATAAAGCATGCTCTGTAGACATGTTTTTTCTAAAGCCAAATTGACTAGAGTGAAAAAAACATCTTTTTTCAAAATAATCCATCAGTCGTCTATAATCAATTTCTCAAAAATACGAGAAATCACTGGAAGTAGAGATATCGGACGGTAATTGTTCATATCTTCCTTATCAACTCCTTTATACAGAGGAATAACCAAAGCACTTTTCAAGCAATTAGGGTACAGTCCAAATTCAAAACATTGATTAAAAAGGTACAACAGATGACTATGTATAATTGGGTAAATTTTTGAACTATTTGAAAGGTTATAAAGTCCATTCCAGCTGCCGATTTTTTCATACTTTTTAAGCTATCCTCAAGTTCAGGCGATCTCACTGGTTGAAGATAAATGGTTGTATCACTTGCTTCAGGAAGAAAATTCCGGTATGAACCATTGTCAAAAAGCAAACAATTCCAACAAGGTTGAACATGTAAAGATTCTAACTTGTGTTTTACCCAATGTAAGTATGGTGGTTGAGTTGCACGAGGGTTCAGTTACACGAGGGTTCAGTTGCACGGTTGTTCAGTTGCACGAAGGTTCAGTTACACGGGTTCAGTTTTTTGGGGTTCAGTTACATGGTGGTTCAGTTACAATGGAACCCTCTTTTCCAAATTTGCAACCATTTGTCAAAAATGTATGAAAAACCCGAGAGAGTTGAAAATTTAATGGTTCAACAGTTGTTTTATTGCAGTAAATAAGCTTTCACTATAATAGATAATTCACCGTTATAACAGCCGTTTCACAAGAACAGTGGTATATACCACTGCAAAGTAAGGGTACTGTCCTACCATAAGAAAGTAATTTTTGCATTGAGGAGTGTATTTTCTCATGTCATAAAAATCAACAACAACACACGAACAAAAGAAATGATATCTGAATACTAATCAAGGTTTCAATGGTAACGGTAAGTAAGGAGCGACGGACGATAAGTAAGGAGCGACCCGGCTCAATGGTAATCGAAGCTCTAGAAAACGGGTTTCGAATATCGATAGATACATAAAAAGAATAAGGTTTTAATGATGATTTCAAATAAATTAGTTTCATCAAGTTTCGTTCTACCCACCAAAAGTTACGCGCCTGAGAAAATATGACTGATTTTCGAAAAAAGGGCGAAAGACCCCTAAAAGTTATAGAACCTTAATGAAAATCACGCCATCATACTCAGCGTACCAGGGAACCCTACTGTAGTGGTTTCAAGCTCCTATCTACAAAAAAGTGGACTTTTGCATTTTTTGCAAGAAGAAAGATCACAGATGCGTGTTTATTTGTTTTTTTTCCCAGGGATGATCGTATCGACCCAGTGGTCCTAAAATATCGTACGAGGGCTCATTGGAACGGAAAATGAAATTTCTTTTGCCCTTTATAAGTGACAAAAATGGAGGGAAACTAGGCCCCCTCCCACGCTCATTTTTCCCCAAAATCATCCGATCAAAATTTTGAGATAGACATTTTGTTCAGCAGGGTCGAAAATATGATAACTATGTCCGTTAGGATGACTTAATCCCCTGAAGTCCCTGGGGGGAAGGCTGAAACTTATGAACTTTACCCAATGTTAACATATAGTATTGGTTATTGGGAAGTATACAGAAGTTTTCAGGGGGGATTTTTGATGGTAGTGGGGGGGGGGTCGGGGGTTATGTGGGAGGATCTTTCCATGAAGGAAGTTTTCCTGGGGGAAGGGACATTGCTATGAAGGGGGCGCTGGATTTCCCAGCATTATTTAAAAAAGATCAGAAATTAAATTAAAAAAAAACAAGCTCTTCAACTGAAAGTAAGGAGCAACATCAAAACTTAAAACGAACAAAAAATATTACGTATATGATTGGGTTTGCCCCCTAGTCAATATAAGAGCTATTTATTCTAAATAACGGCCTTTGTGATTAAGGGGTCATTTTTAAAGAATTGGAACAAAATTCAACCTTTCGCTTAAAGAGCGAGGTATTAACTAGGGGGCGAACCCCCTAATAAACGTATTAAAAATATATGAATATAGAATTTCGTTACGTAAATTAATTCGTAAGTTACGTATATTTATTACTAATAAAAACGTTCGTAAATAAGATTAAAGAAGTTTCGAGAAATCCATTTAACCAAGTAAAAGTAAAATTAATATGAAAATTTTGTTTAATTATGCATGCACGGTGAGCCAAAATCAAAACCTGCATTAATTCAAAAGCATTCAAAAATTAAATAAAAAAAACAAGTTTTTTTTAACTGAAGTTAGGAACGACGCTAAAACTTAAAACGAACAGAAATTATTCCGTAAATGAAAGGGGCTGTCCCCTCCTCAACGCCTCGCCCTTTACGCTAAAGTTTTTTATTGTTTAAAAAAATAAGAGTTTTGAGGAAGTCAACCTTTAGCGTAAAGAGCGAGGCATTGAGGAGGGTACAGCCCCTTTCATATACGGAATAATTTCTGTTTGTTTTAAGTTTTAACGTGATTCCTTACTTTCAGTTAAGAAACCTTGTTTTTTTTTATTTAATTTTTGAGCGTTTTTGAATTAATGCAGGTTTTGATTTTGGCTCACCGTACATGAATAATTAAAACAAAATTTGCATATTAATTTTACTTTTATTTGGTTAAATGGCTTTCTCAAAACTTGTTTAATTTTATTTACGAACGTTTTTATTAGTAATAAATATGCGTAACTTACGAATTAACTTGCGAAACGAACTTCTATATTCATATATTTTTAATACGTGTATTAGGGGGCTCGCCTCCTAGTCAATACCTCGCTCTTTAAGCTAAAGTTCTAATTTTGTTCCAATTCTTTAAAAATGACCCCTTCATCACAAAGGCCATTATTTAAAATAAATAGCCCTTATGAAAGCACTAAATAATCTTTGGCTTAAAGAGCGAGGTATTGACTAGGGGGTGAACCCAATCATACACGTAATATTTTCTGTTCGTTTTAAGTTTTGATGTTACTCCTTATTTCAGTTGGAAAACTTGTTTTTTTATATTTAATTTCTGATCTTTTTTAAAAATAATGCTGGGAAATCCGGCGTCCCCTTCATAGCTATGTCCCTTCCCCCATGAAAACTTCCTTCATGGAAAGATCTTCCCACATAGCCAGCGACCCACCCACCCCCATACTACCAGAAAAAATCCCCCCTGAAAACGTCTGTATACTTCCTAATAACCATTACTATATGTTAACATTGGGTAAAGTTCATAACTTTCAGCCCTCCCCCCGGGGACTTTGGGGGATTAAGTCACCCTAAAGGACATAGTTATCATATTTTCAACCATGCTGAACAAAATGGCTATCTCAAAATTTTGATCAGGTGACTGATCAAAATCTTGGGAAAGAATGAGCGTGGGAGGGGGCCTAGTTGCCCTCCATTTTTTGGTCACTTAAAAAGGGAACTAGAACTTTTAATTTCCATTCCAATGAATCCTCCCGCGATATTCTAGGACCACTGAGTCGATACGATCACCCCTGGGAAAAAAACGCTGAATACGCTGAATATGATGGTGTGATTTTCATTAAGCTTCTATAACTTTTAGGGGGTCTTTCCCCCTTTTTTTGAAAATCAGCCAAATTTTCTCAGGTGCGTAACTTTTGATGGGTAGGACTAAACTTGATGAAATTTATATATTTGAATTCACCATTGAAATCTGATTCTTTTGATGTATCTATTGGTATCAAAAATTGAGCCGGGTCGCTCCTTACTTACAGTTCGTTACCACGAAATGTTTGATATTTTATCATCTTAGCCGAACTTATATTTTTAAGTTTCTAGAGCTTATATAATCGTGATTTTCTTGGCCCCGCGAATAATATCTGAAATTTCGAGCAAATCGGAGACCCATAATCAAACAGGCCATTAAACTCTATGTCTAAACAATGGACAATTTGCACAATTTTCCACCCTTGTCCCAAGGACTGTAGGGTCATGTCATCCCCGGAGACATATTCGTTCAACCTTTAAACTATTTGGAATAGATTAATTCACTCAAAATTTCTATCTGATATCCTTTGGGTTATGGAGGTGGGTAGGATAAAAGAGAACGGGATGTGTCCCTCTAACCCCTGTAGACTCTGAATAAGGGCACTGAAACTATGAGTTTCCTATTTTAATGGCCCATTTCCGTTTATTAGACACCGCAAATATGGTATTTTGATACGCAGATTTATTGAAACTTTCAACTATTTGGAATAAAATAGTTATCTCAAAATTATTATCGAAAACCTTTATAACACCCCTTCCACGCCCACCATTTCCCCAATCACATCCATTTAAAATTTTGAGATACCCATTTTGTTCAACCTAGTTGAAAGCTCTGGAAATTATATCTTTGAGCAGGACACTCCCCCCACAGAACAAGGGTTATAAGTTATGTCCTGGGGGCATATAACTTTTTTTATTGAAAGCTTTGTCGTAGAAACTTGAAAAAAGGCTCATTCGACTGGAAATTCAAAGGGCTAATGCCCTTTTTAATAGTCGGAAATGATTGGAGGGCAACTAACCCCCCTCTGACGGCCACTTTTTCCCCAAACAAATCCAACCACAATTTTTAGACAGGCATTTTGTTCAACGTAGTTGAAAGTTTTCGAAATTAGGTCTTTAAGGATGACACCCCTCCCCTCCCACACACACAGCCCTCGGGGCAAGGGTTGTAAGTTATGCCATGGCGGCACATAAGGTTATTATATAAAGTGTTGTCGTGGAAACTTCAAAAAGGGCTCATTTGATTGGAAATTGAAATGGATAGTTCCCTTTTTAATAGTTGAAAAAGATTGGAGGGCAACTAACACCCTTTCACGCCCACCATTTACCCAAACACATACAATCAAAATTTTGAGATAGCCAATTTTTCCAACGTAGTTGAAAGTTCTCAAAACTATTTGTTTGAGGATGACAACCCCTCCACAGCCCTAAGGGCAAGGGTTGTCAGTTATGCCCTGGGGGCATATAAGGTTTTTATAGAAAGTGATGCTGTAGAAACTTCAAAAGGGACTCATTCAATTGGAAATTGAAAGGGCTAGTGCCCTTTTTAATAGTCAAAAGTGATTGAAGGGCAACTAGCCCCCCTCTCACGCCCACCATTTCCCAAAAGACACCCAATCAAAATTTTGATATATCCATTTTGTTCAACGAAGTTGAAAGTTCTGGAAATTAGGTCTTTGAGGACGAATACCCTCTCAGAGTCCTCGAGACAAGGGTTGTGAGTTATGCCCTGGGGGCATATAAGGTTCTTATAGAAATTTTTGTCGTAGAAACTTCAAAAAAGGCTCATTTGATTGGAAATTGAAAGGGGTAATGGCCTTTTTAATTGTCGAAAGTGAATGGAGAGCAACTAACCCCCCTCTCATGCCCACCATTTTCCCAAATACATTCAATCAAAGTTTAGAGACAGCCATTTTGTTCAACGTAGTTGAAAGTTCTGGAAATTATGTATTTGAGGATTACAAACCTCCCAGATCGCCCTTACGATTGGAAATTCATTCGATTGGAAATTCAAAGGGCTAGTGCCCTTTTTAAAATTGAAAGTGATTGGTGGGTAACTAACCCCCCCTGTCACACCCACCATTTCCCCACACACATCCAATCAAAATTTTCAGATAGCTTTTGTTCAAATATCTTGAAATTAGGTCTTTGAGGATGACACTCCAACCAGAGCCCTCAGAGCTAAGCTGTACGTTATGCCCTGGTGCATATAAGCTTTTTATTGAAAGCTTTGTCGTAGAAACTTCAAAAAGGGCTCATTCGAGGAAATTGAAATGGCTTGTGCCCTTTTTAATAATTGAAAATTATTGGAGGGGAACTAACCCCCTCTCACACCCACCTTTTCCCCAAACACATCCAATCAAAATGTTGAGATAACAATTTTGTTGAACGTAGTTGAAAGTTCTGGAAATTAGGTCTTTGAGGATGACACTCCAACCAGAGCCCTCGGGGCAAAGGTTGTAAGTTATGCCCTGGGTGCATATGAGATTTTTAAAGAAAGTGTTGTCGTGGAAACTTCAAAAAGGGCTCATCCGATTGGAAATTGAAAAGGCTAGTGCCCTTTTTACTAGTTAAAAGTGATTGGAAGTTATGTCTTTGAGCTGGAAACTCCCCCCCCCCACAGTCTTCAGGGCAAGTGTCGTAAGTTTTGCTCTGGGGGCATATAAGGTTTTATTGAAAACTTTGTCATATGAAATTGAAAAAGGGCTCATTTGATTGGAAATGCTAAGGGCTAGTGCCCTTTTTAAATGTCGAAAGAGAATGGAGAGCAACTAATACCCCTATCATGCCCACCATTTCCCCAAACCCATTCAATCAAAGTTTAGAGATAGCCATTTTGTTCAACGCAATTGAAAGTTCTGGAAATTATGTATTTGAGGATGAAAAGCCTCCCAAATCACCCAGGGCAAAGGTTGTAAGTTATGCCGGGGGGCATATAATGTTTATATAGATAAAGTTGTCGTAGAAACTTCAAAAGGGGCTCATTCAATTGAAAATTGGAATGACTAGTGCCTTTTTTAATAGTCAAAAGTGAGTGGAGGGTAACTAACCCCCTTCTCACACCCGCCATTTCCCAAAACACATCCAATCAAAATTTTCATATAATCATTTTGTTCAACGTAGTTGAAAGTTCTTGAAATTAGGTCTTTGAGGATGACACTCCGACCAGAGCCCTCAGGGTTAAGTTGTACGTTATGCCCTGGGGTATATAAGGTTTTTATTGAAAGTTTCGTCGTAGAAACTTCCAAAAGGGCTCATTCGATTGGAAATTGAAATGGCTTGTGCCCTTTTTAATAATTGAAAATGATTGAAAGGGAACTAACCCCCTCTCACGCCAAACTTTTCCCCGAACACATCCAATCAAAATTTTGAGATAATCATTTTTGTTCAACGTAGTTTAAAGTTCTGGAAATTAGGTCTTTGAGCATGAAAACCCCCTTCCCACAGCCCTCAGGGCAATGGTTGTAAGTTATGCCCTGGGGGCAAATGATGTTTTTAAAGAAAGTATTGTCGCAGAAACTTCAAAAGGGCTCACTCGATTAGAAATTGAAATGACTAGGCCCTTTTTAATAGTCGAAAGTAATTGGAAGTTTTGTCCCTGAGTTGGACACTCCCCCCACAGTCTTCATGGCAAGTGTCATAAGTTTTGCCCTGGGGGCATATAAGGTTTTTATTGAAGACTTTGTCGTATGAACTTGAAAAAGGGCTCATTGGATTGGAAATACTAAGGGCTAGTGCCCTTTTTAATAGTCAAAAGTGATTGGAGGGCAAGTAACCCCTCTCTCACGCCCACCTTTTCCCCAATCACATCCAATCAAAATTTTTAGATAGCCAATTTGTTCAACGTAGTTGAAAGTTTTTGAAATTAAGTCTTTGAGGATGACCCCCCACCAAAGACCTCAGGGCAAGGGTTGTAAGGTACTTCCTGGGAGCATATAAGGTTTTTATAGAAAGTTTTGTCGTAGAAACTTCAAAAAGAGCTCATTCGATTGGAAATTGAAATGGCTTGTGCCCTTTTTAATAGTTGAAAATGACTCGAGGGAAACTAACCCCCTCTCACACCCACCATTTCCCCAAACAGATACATTAAAAATTTTGTGATAACCATTTTATTGAACGTAGTTGAAAGTTCTGGAAATTAGGTCTTTGAGGGTGCCCCCCCCCCACAGCCCTCAGGGCTAAAGTTGTAAGTTATGCCCTGGGGGCATACAATGTTTTTATAGAAAGCCTTGTCGTAAAAATTTCAAAAAGGGCTCATTCAATTGGAAATTGAAAGGGATATTGCCCTTTTTAATAGTCAAATGTATTCGGAGGGAGAATCCCCCAACGCCCATCATTTCCCTAAACATTTCCGATCAACATTTTGATATTGCCATTTTGTTCAACGTATTTGAAAGGTCTGGAAATTATGTCTTTGAGGATGACAATCTTCCCCCCCCCCCCCATAGCCCAGAGGACAAGGGTCGTAAGTTATGCCCTTGGGGATATAAGGTTTTAATAGAAAGTTTTGAAGTAGATGCTTCAAAAAGGGCCCTTTCAATTGGAAATTGAAATGCTGTTGCCATTTTTAATTGTCGACAGTATTCAGAGGGAGAATCCCCCCCCCCCACGCCCGTCATTTCTCCAAACATTTCCGATCAACTTTTTGACATGGTCATTTTGTTAAACTTATTTGAAAGGTCTGGAAATTATGTCTTTGAGGATGAAAATCCCCCCCCCATAGCCCTCAAGACAAGGGTCGTAAATTATGCCCTTGGGGCATATAAGGTTCTATAGGAAATTTTGTCATAGAAGCTTCTAAAAAGGCTCATTTAATTGGAAATTGAGAAGACTAGTACCTTTTTTATTAGTAGAAAGTGATCAAAGGGCAAATGCTCCCACCCCACGACTATAATTTCCCCAAACACTTCCAATCAAAATTTTTAGATAGTCATTTTAGTCAGCGTATCAGATCGGTCTAGAAATTATGTATTTTAGGATAAAAACACCCCCAGCCCTCAAGGTAAGGATTGTAAGTTATGCCCTTGGGACATATAAGGTTTTTATAGAAAGTATGGCCATATAAGTAGAGTGCTAATATGGAATTTGCTTACTGCCATAGGAATTCCCATGCTATTTGCTTACTGCCATAGGAAAAACATTTCCAGAGCATGTACTTATGGATTTGGGTGGATTATGTTCCTTCCTATGCTATTATAAGGGCTTATGTTCCCTCCCATGCTATTCTAAGGGCTTATATTCCCTCCCATGCTATTCTAAGGGTTTATATTCCCTTTCATACTATTTTAAGGGCTTATGTTCCCTCCCATGCTATTCGAAGGGCTTATATTCCCTCCCATGCTATTATAAGGGTTTATGTTGGATGCCCTAGGAAAACATTTCTATGGAAGCTATACACCTTTTCAAAGAGAGTGAAAAAAGGGTTAAAGTGATTAGCAATTATGAGCGGGGATTCCCCGCTGTTTTTTTTTAATCGAAAACTAGAGATTGTCAAATTGCGTATTTAGGAATTGTTTTGATTGACATTTTTGCAAAAAGGCATAAGGAATTCGCAAATTGGACACTATGAACGATATTAATTAATGTTTTGAATAGTAGGAGTGTGATTGATTCTAATTAGTGATTGGATAATTTTTTAACATGAAATCTCTGAATAAAATATTTTTTGGGGGAGATGGGTTGATTGTGTACTGTATAATACACAAGTGATGTTTGGACAGTGTTGTCAATTCAAAATAGAGTTTAACGTTATAGTAGGCCTATACTAAATAGTTGATACTAAGAGAGATGTAGATGGCAAGAAAAGAATTTTAATAATGAAATTCAGAACAAACCTTAGAAATGCTTGCAAATCAAGTAGTAAGGTGTATGTGAGTACGAAACATCAAGGATCATAAGCACCAACGACCCTAACCAGCAGAGACATCAACCCCCCAAAGGTCCCTTACCCCCAAACTCGAAGGGTGCCCCCTCCATCCAACTTTTTGCCACCCCCCCCTCCCCATTTTTTTTAACATGATATATTTTTTCAACTTTTTTTTACAGTCTTATTTCAGAGTTCAGAGCAAACACATCTAAAATTTAAAGCGGATAACTTATGAACAATATTAAATCAGTGAATTTCGTTACAACAATTGGCTTGGGATTATAGTGACGTATAATCCTGTCCTATGTGTATCAATTAATTCGTTGGTGATAGACTTTTGGCGAGAAGGGGAATTTGAGATTGGATAATTACTGATTGAATAGTTCACTAACGCTGGTCGGAGAAACGTCAAATTTGGATTTCTCAAACACTATATTTTCTGAAAGTGGGCCCCGAGTGATAGTTGGCTCTATTACCATACAGGGGCCCTTGCGAGTAAGTATCACTCCATGTTTTTTTGAAAATTTTTGAAGGCATAGTGGCATTATAGTCGAGAATTATGGCACTCACAAAACAACATTTTGATGACCGAATGGACGAAGTCCTGCAGAAAATCGCAAAGCTCCAGCAGGAAAATAAACTTCTACGGTCGGAAAACAGGTCGCTCAGATCCGACCTTTTAAGAGTTAAATCGACCGCTCTTCGGTCAGAACTATACTCGAGAAGAAACAATCTTGTTATCCACGGTCTAGAATCTTCAGATGGCGAAGATCTCCGTCAGAAAGTAGTTGGTTTTTTTCAAACCAAAACTCGGAATAGGTACCGCGAATGAGATACGGATGAATGTGGTATACAGAATTTCGAAGAAACCGTCAAATGCCGAGTCGTCTGGCTCTAGCGGTCCAACACTGAGAAACAGCGCGCAACGAAAAAATTCCGCTGATCCGATTTTCGCTAGCCTTGAAAATTTTGATCGGTCAGAAATAATGAAAGAGTGTGGTAAACTGAAAAAAACCTGTTTTAGCGTATCTGTTGACTTGCCAGCTGATCTCAGGAAACGACGCAAAGAACTTTTATCACTTGGTTATAAGCTACGAAATTCAAAAGTAGCGAGTGAGACAATAGCGGAAACGCGTCTGATCCAAAAAGGGATCAAACTTTGGTTAGAAACCAAAAAATCAAAGACGGCTCAGTGGATGAAGTTTCCAAACAAATGCTACGATCCGCTCAAGCTTCCCCGCACTGGCTCGGACGATGCGAATGATTCTAATTCGGACGCTTAGAATTTTTTCTTTTTTTGTTAATATTTTGTGAGGTTTGTGGGGCAGCTATAATACTGAAGTAATTACGAGTGAATATTGGTAAAATAAAAGTAGTAAAATTGATGAATAATTTAAATTTAAAAAGTATTATAACTGCGCCATGAGAGAGTGTTTATGTGTAATTTGCCGCTTGCATATTCTTGATTTCTGTTTATACAATGAGATGTTTTTCCTTTTCGTGTGTTCTTCCTTTGTTTTTCTTTTCCGGAGTTATAAGAAAAGTTCGGGTTTACAAACTTCAGAGTGGTCTACTGCTCTTCTCAAAGGTACAGCCATTGCCTCTCTTCAGTATGTTGGTAAGTAATGAATTCCTGTTCTAATCCTCCCGGGGGTGCCTCCTCGTCAACAAGCCAAAGTAATGCTAGATTAGTAGAGCTGGAAGAAAATTTTTTGGATTTAGAAAATATTTTTGATTAAGAAATTAATAATGAATCAGATACCCCGTTATTTGATAAAAGTAAAT